>PVJO010008994.1:0-72045 GCA_004026905.1 Hystrix cristata | reverse complement strand
ATAGTTATTGTATTTAAAAGAGAGAACTAGATAGGGAAAAGGGGGATAAAGAAGAAGGTTAAAAGAAAAGTAAGATGAAAGGGGGGAAAAATGGTAAAGTGTAGTTACACTTATTGCAAATAGGGAGGGGTGGGTGAATGGAAGGGAGGGGAGGGGAAGGGGGGAAGAGGGGGGAAAACCAAGATGTATCATGTACAGATACAAAATAACCATGTTGATTATGATCATTATGTATGCAATGTACCAATACATGTTCTTGGTAAAAAATAATAAAAAAATTAAAAAAGAATGGTTAGAAAGTTCACAGTAGATGAGCTCTGAACTCTTAAACCCACAGTGGTGACGTTCAGTAATATAACATTGCAGGAATACATGTGTCTTCATAAAACCCTACCTATATTGAAGCCCCAGCTTTCTATATTGCTCATTTCATTTCCTTCAGGAGATTGTGTTACTTACAATAAGAATGCTGGGTGTTTCCCTGAAGAGTTTAAGACACTCTATACACTTTAATTAAATCTCCTAATGTCCAGGAGAAGTAGGCAAGGGATCCACAGATGGTGAGTCACCAAAAAGGATCCAACAGCAGATCACAGGATGTACTTTGAGATGAAATCCACTTTTATTATTATTATTCCCATTTCTCCAATGAGGAAATGGGGTTATTATTCAGACAAAGATAAAGTGCTCTTTCCATTTTGGCCAAGAAGCAGAACACGCTGTTGTAGGCCGTAGAAACATCTCCTGGGAGGTCTTTAAAAATAGTATAATCACTACAACCTCAGAGGCTTCTCCTTTGAGAGTTGACAAACACTTATGTGTGGGCCAAAGAAAACACACATTACTTTGTACTTTCTTCCTCCTTTGTGTGTGTATGTGGGGAGGGGTGGGGAGGTGCCAGGGATTGTACCCAAGGCCTTAAGTGCTCTACCACTGAGCTACAACCCTGCCCTGCTTTTTTGTTATAAAAGAGCCCATGGGTAGGAGTGCCAATGTATCATGATGTGTAGTGTATTAGCCTCAGTTAACTAGTTTGTCAGGAGCGTGGCTGAGTCCTTACCTATTTCTCTCCCTATATCTCTGTGTTTCCTTCAGATCCAGAGAACTGCAGGGTAAATGGTCTAAAAGAATTCGTGTTAAGAAAAAAAAAAGAATTAGTGCGAACTATATTGAAGACACGGTAAAACTATAGGGCTAAAAAACCTGCAAAGACCATGGTGTGAGTGTGTCCCCAAAGGGTACATGTGTTGGAAGTTTGTTTATCAGAATGGTGGTATCAAATGTGATGCAATCTTTGAGAGACTGAGCTTTATGTAAAGTCTCGATGGAAGTACTGTCCTCAGGAGGAATTGATGTAGACCTCCTGGGACTTCGGTTAGTTCTCATAAGAGGGTTGTTACAAAACAACAAGCCTGAGCCCTGTCCAGTCTCTCTGGCTGCCCATGTGGCCTCTCACTTTCACACATACTTCTGTCATTGTGCTACTAGCCACGATGTGACGGCCAGGGCGCTCTCACAGAACCATGAAGATGTTGGTGCCATACTCTTAAACTTGTAAAACTAGGAGCTAAATAAACTTTTCTTTTTTTTTTTTTTTTTTTTTTTTGTGGTGCCAGGGATCGAACTCAGGCCCTTGTGCTTGCAAGGCAAGCACTCTAATCACTGAGCTAAATCCCCAGCTAAACTTCTCTTCTTTATGAAGCACTAACTCTCAGGTATTTTGTAATAGCAATGGGAAATGGACTAATACAAACTAGAAGACTCTGAACAAATTTTGACCCTTGCTGCTTTGGATAGTAGTATAGACCCTAAAATCAGATTCTGAAAAACAAACATACATGCAACTTTCACATAGGATCTAGTTTATAAGCCAACTCCACTTCTATTAAAGAAAATGAAAGGGCCATAACTACTTTATCAGACTATCACATCACTCTCTTGATCCAACTACCTTCTAATGTCCCCAGAAATACAATCACGGTTCCTAGAGAAACAGAGACCGCCGTTTAGAAAAAGACCATTAAAAAAGAGATGCATGCTGTTATCTGAGGTGATAACTTGGCATCATCATGGTCTTAAATAGAAATATAGGTGCAAAATGAAACTTTATGAGAGCATTTGGTCATAAAAGCAATCCACCAACCCAGGGTGTGTTTAAATTGTTTAGATTATTGCTATCATAGCAAGGAAAACACAAAAAAAGTCTGAAAATTTGAGAAACCTCCAGTTGGAGAAAAACTGGTTTAGAAACAGGCTTTACCAATGGATGTACAAAAGAGGTCACGGTAATAAATTTTGCCCAGTCCTACGAGAGTGTGGCACCGGACACAGACACCCATTTTGGGGGAAGACTAGCATTTGACATACTACAGGTGAGGCAACAAATGGCTTATTTCTACTCCTGAAAGCTGATTTACTACAAAGGGATCAAGGGCAAATCTGTAACAACAACATGGTTTCAGAGCAATAATTACTCTTTCCTGGTCTTTGAGATGGCTGGAAATAGAACTCTATACTCTAGAGAAAAAGCCCTACAAAATTAAGAAAAATATCTACCATGAAATAAAAAACTTTTAATTAACTAACCCGTATATAGAATACATATAAAAAATAAAGGGAATTTAATCACTTTAATATTTTGCATAAAAACAAGGTACACTGATACATGCAGAAAGCTTTGTCTAGCACTATCTTAATTTGGTACTTCAATCATGGCTATCACCTGCTTCTTAAGAATTCATGGGAAGGCATATTTTAAAGTATTACTCAAAATAACTGTTTAGCTATATACTTACACAATTATCAAGCTGAAATACTGATAGTTACTAACTATAGTAATATTGCCAATATACCAATTGACTATAATTTAAATCTCTGTTTTGGATTTGATTTATATCTGCAACATTAATACTTTTAGTAAGTTTCCTGAATAAATACATTCTAATTCAAATCACAAGTCTACCGTCAAAACATCAAATTATTGAATGGCATCCAAGTAAGGCATGGTTTTGAATTTAGATTAATGGCCTCAAAATAAATAAAACATTAAATATTTTAAATTAAATATGAAAATATATAATGTATATAATGAAAATATTTGTTTCAACTAATGTTAAATGCTATTTGATCTTAGATGTTTTCAGCTGGATGGGACTATGGGGATTATTTAATTTAATTTCTTAATTTATAGATGCTATAACTGAAATCTTTGATCTTTAGAAGGTCCAGGAATCTAGACTGGAATCCAGTCTTCCAGCTTGTCAGTCTAGTACTCTTTTTGTCAAGCTGTGTAGATATTTGCTATGAAGATCACAATTAGTTACCACAGTTTCCACTGACACAGAAGTACTATCCTGAGGATAACACTGCTTTTTGGCCTAAAAGAGATCTATGGAAATCCACAACATAAACCCTGATCCAACCCCACTGTTACTGGATGCCATGAAGCAAGCCAGCAGAGTACACAGTGCTTCCCTTTTCCTAATTATAAAAATACGGACCCTGGTAATTTAGACTAACCTACTTAATTTGGTTGCTGCAAGAAGTGATAATAAAAATAACTCTAAAGCATACAGCATAGCTAAGTGCAAACTAAATGCTTAATAACAAAAACCCATCTCAACTATATTTAAACCAAGAAGCAATAACCACTTTGAGTCATAATTAGGAAAGTGTACACATGAGCTACTGTGTGTCCCTCTAACTTCTGAACAAGTTAATGTAGCTATATATCTAACATGTTCTGGAGCTCCTAGATTTTCTTAGTTTTTTCATAAGCTAAGAAAACATCTTATAAACTGTCTTTACCTCAGCTGTGCAATAATTATCAGTTGGGAACAATCTAGAGCTCTAATTTCTCAAAGGTACCACTGAATCCTAACTAGACAGCAGCAGTCAGGGCCTCTAGTGTTGCTGAGAAGACCCGAGGAATTTACTAGAGTATCATCCTGTAATTGATCTGTGCAGAGCAGAAGCACTGCCAAATATCACTCCCTAATAGTAAAATACGGCTTCCCAGGTGACATGCAAAATTGTCCAGCTTGAGCTGACCTTTAAAAAGCAAATAAAAACTTGTAACTGTATTCTCTTGGATAAGAAATAGATCTTGCAACTGGAAAGGGTGGGAAGAATCAATAAGTAGGTGTTCAAAGTGGTGGAGAATGCAAAGTTTTGTACAAAGTAAGGATATACTATGTATAGAAAGTAGCCTGAGTGTTGAGGCGTAGTCCAGTGGTAGAGCACTTGCCCAGCGTACACGAGGCCCCGGGTTTGAAGCTAGTTTTCTTTTTTGTGCTTATCTGTTTTAACATGGATTCATTATGATGTATATAAAAATGTTAGTTTTCATGGAAAAAATAATTTGCTTCGGTCTTTTCTATTAAAGCAAGTAAGGCACTATAATGTCCACATCAAAAATGAAACAGGAAGCCTAGAAATGTTAGTGGTTATGATAGGAACAGGGATTGGATCCAATATTTGGTACTAGTCTTGATGCTTCTTGAAGCCACTCTGGCGTGAGCTTTTCCCCTTAGTAAATACTAAAGAGCAAGTTGTAAATGATTTCCAACCACTTCTCAGCTTATCCTCAGCATGCATTTCTTTAACCTATAGTTTTCACTTCCAAATTGTAGGTCTCTGTCTCAAATTTAAACAAGCATTGCTTTTGGTGTTTAATTACAATTTAATGGAAATACTACTTGCATTCAAATTAGCTCTTCGTTTTCACATCACGAATGTGCATCCAAGTTATTGTGCCATTATAATCTCATGTTATAATGGCTTCATAATGCAAGTCCCTGCGGGGTTGAATTAGTAGTTTCCTATGGTAATCGCCCATCACTATCATATCATAATCACATAAGCACAGTTCCCACATGCTTCTATTGCAACCATTTTGACATAGTAAGAGCATTTTAATAGTATTAGCACAGATTCTCCAGAGAAATCATCTTATCGTCACTGCATTACCATGTAAGAGTAATTGCAATGGAGCCAAGTGGTTGTGATACGAAAGCTTAAAAACAATGTGATATTTAGCATCAAGGCATTTAAGCCTCTCAAAAGGTCACTGTGTTGTGCGGCAAAGTTAGCATATCACCTCAACTGAACATATGTCCTTTTCTAACATGTTGTAGTTTTGTTTTTTCTTTTTGTTTGCTTAGGATTCACACCCCAGTAATTAACTGGGTCAGTCCCTTACTGTGGTGTTGAAAGAAAAAGCAGACTTGGTTCCTGTCTTCAAGGAGTTTACAATTTAATCAGGTTTACAACAAGTTATCTACAGCATATAGGTAAACACAATGAATACTCAAGTCGATGCCCCTACCTGGGGTAAAGCAACCAAATTAGGTTTTTCTGAGCAAGAACATTTTAATAATTAAGCAAAATGTTAACAGTAATAAACACAATGACTGTGTGCAGGAATGGAGTGCATCTTACTAGGATTCTGGCCAGCATCTTTTATTCGCTAACTCTGGGAGGAGAAAAGCCTCCAAAGAGACTAACAGGAGACACAGCCACAGGTCCGATCAAGAAAGGAACGAGAGCAGGATTGGAGGTGGTCTGTCCTCACTACAGCTCCTGTTGAGGCTTAATTCCCAAGGGAACACTAGGGAGAAGGGCTGAGGCCTCAGAGAGGTGGGGCCTAGTGGGAAAAGACCGGGTCGTGATCACCCTCCTGGAGGGATTAATGCTGGTCTCGGGGAGTGGGCTGGGTCTCACAGAAGTGTGTCAGTTCTTAAGAGAATGGACTGTTGCGAAAGAGTGAGCTTGGCCCCTGCCTGTCTCTTGCTTTCACTCTTCTAACACATGCTCCTTCCATTCATACCCACCTACCTGTCACCTCATGATACGCTCAGGGGCCCTGGGAAGACACTAGTGCCACGCTGACTGGCCTTTCTAGTCACCAGAGTTGGGAGCTACACAAACCTTTTTCACTGTATCTTACCCGGGCTCAGATATTTAGAAATAGCCATAGAATGGGCTGAAACAGACAGGAAACCTCTTTACAGGGACCTGTAACGTTTTCACTGCAGAGACGCGGGATCTTGTGTATTGTTCAGAGCAGTGTTAGCAAGCTGTCTGATGATGGGTTAGATCAAAGACCAGAAAAAAGAAACTCCTGCTCAGAAAAGCACAGCAGTTTCTTCAGTTTGCTTGCCATAGTTGAAAACACAGTGTAAAATGACCATCCTGCGTCCTTGACAAATGGCACACACTGCAGAGACTGGCAGGATATTGTGTTCCTCGGAGGGGCCTCTAACCTTCTACTATTCTCTGGGGGCACCACAGGAGAATTGCAAACGGATCGTCAGACTCACAAGGCATCTCCTCTGCTCAATGTTTAAGTGAGAACAACGTCACAGCCAGTAGTTAGCTCCAGGCCTGGCCCGTAACGGGAATTCTATAAATGTTTACGGGAAGATGAATACATTAATTTGACTGGAAAGAATGCACTCAAGTTTGGAGCTGCTGTGGGTCTGAAAACAGGGAACGGATCTGAAATATGTACTCTCCGGTAGCATTAATAGCAGAAGAATTAACAACCAGCAAAGCGTCTTGTATTATTAAAGACTTGCTGGGCTTCTTGCTTATGGCACATCACACCATTCGGGGGGATAATGGTCACTAATTTTCCCTTTCTTGGATTGTGTGGGCCTGGGAGACCTCAGAATTACTCCAAGGTTCAGTTTCTGAAGAGCACTAATAACACTTTTTAAATTGGAACACAGGATAAAGACACACTAAGTACTCAAAGCTACTACCAAGAAGAGCAATATAAACCTATCACATAAAAAAAATTAGCTGCCCTTCTTTTGGAACTTATTAACTTCATAGGTGAAGTCTTTGTGGCATCTGCTACTTTATGCTTTGAGTTCTTCTTTAGATACTACATGAAATTAAACTCATTTCTTGGCTTATTCTTTAATACTGTACCTCATTTCATATACTTTTCCTTATTAATATCAAAATGTATATTCATTATATATGATTATCGGCGTTTATTATAATCACAGATTAAGTCAAGAAGTTGGAATGCTTAAACCCATGTATACATGTTTTAAAAACAGAAATCATATTTGTTGTATCCAATATATCTGATGCAGCTTAAAAAAGTAGCCTAGGCTTTTCTGTCTCTTTCAAATGTACTAAAGAAAACAGAAATAATTCCTGGTTCAATAGGCTAATCTTCTAATTTAATAAGTTAATATTTTATCGGTACAAATGATAGCTATGAAATATCGTGAATGCCACTAAAAATTAATGTTAACCTACTATAATAATGGGCAGAGACTGGACAGCGTAATCATCTTCTGAACATACTACTGTTTTTCCAAGGGGAAGGAAAACCAGAACTTTACCAACTGTATAAATGTTACCAATAAAGCCGAAATGCTGCAAGTGTGTCTTTGGAGAAATGAGTCTGTGGAACTCAATTTTCTCATTAATAAAACAGAATTAAAGTGATCTCCAAAGCCCCCTCCAGATACAAATTCTATGACTCCATGTGAAAAGGTGTCACATGGCTTCCACAGCTTCTCCACTGGTTCAGTTTGTTTCAATATTAAATAACAAGGATATATGTGTAGTGGAACATCACACAGAACCTTTCTACACAAGGAATATGAAACCTCTTCATATCTTTATACGAATTCTTTTCTGATGTCCCATTAGGCAAACCACACTCAAGCGAACCATATTACAGTATTTACTTTACTATCAACTTACTAAAAACAGCAGATAATTACTAACAGATGAATGAAATAAAAATACTTCACAACCCAGAAATTCCAGATTGTTATTTATTATCAACCTTTATGCCGCTTATGAAAAAGAATACAACGGAGGCATGTATTAAATAATGAAGGCTTTATTAGCCCTCAAGTATATGATGCTGCGTAAGGAACTGAAAACTGTTGGCTGTTTCCCAAATAACAGCTAATATTATCCATTAGCAATCTACATGCATGTGTACACGTGTGAGCACATATAAATGCACGCATAGAGTTTTTATAGTTTCTAATTATCGTAGATCAAATACAGAACATTTTCTGAAAATTCTGTGCCAAATGAACAACTAAGAATTATTTTTTTCTTTAGTGGATGATGGTATAAGTAAAAAAAAGTCAATAATCTGCTTGATTTTGTCTATGTTTTTAAGGAGATTGATATATATTACAAAAGCAGTTCAAAATGGTTTTAGGTGGTATATGGGTATTTTAAAATGCTTTAAGCAAGTTTTTATTTATTTTAATGTGCTCCAGGAAAGACAGTAATAAACATTACAGACCACAGATATTTCTTAGGATAAAGGTAACATTAAAACTTAGTTTGGTTTAGAAATGAATGTTAAGTAATTAAGAGTAAAGGTAGCACATAGGCACAGCAGATGTTCTTGAAGATGATATGAAAATTAATCAAGTTTTATAAGAACTGTGAAATGAAAGGGTCGATCAACATCTCTACAATATCTTGTAACCTTTTACTAATTTTCTTTGGCTTTTAATAGTATTAACTCCTAACATCCCCGTCAACTCATCAGAAGTATAATCTTTTTTTTTTTTTTTTTTTTTTTGGTGCTGGGGATTGAACGCAGGGCCTTGTGCTCATGAGGCAAACACGCTAACCACTGAGCTAAATCCCTAGCCCCAAGAAGTATGATTTTTACTTTTAATTAGACAGAGAAATCTATTATCTAATTCCAACTCACAGACCTTTTTATTGATCCTATAATCGGTGACATGATTTTAAACGATGCTGGTTTAAAAATATAAATATGACATAGGGTATACTGAATACGGATCAAGACATTATTGTCAGACACAGTCCAGCTACTTATTAAGCTTTCCAATATTTGTAGAGTGAAACTCTAAAGCTTAATACTTCATTCTTTGTGTACAAATGACATATAAGATAGTCTCCTTAATGTTGGGAGCTTGGGGTTGTAGTTCAGTGGTAGACGACACCCTTAGCACGCATGAGGCCTTGGGTCCAATATTTAGCACCCAAAACAAAAACAAAGCAAACAAAAAAAATAAAATTATTACATTATGGAGGAATAAGTCATGGAAACTTATTTTGGTTTATGACTAACAAAAATTAAAGTGGAAACAGGAGCATGAAAAAATACGATGTCACAATGGAAAGCGTTGTGAAAATTCCACATAAAAATCTTTTATCATCCGAATTTGGTCTATGAAGAAAAATAAAGAAATTTGGAAATTAAACCTTTGAGTGACTTTACCAAGTAGGAACGATTAGTAGCAAAGATCCACGAAGTATCACAAATACCAAGACACTGCATATGGTATGTTCTTTTATATGTTACAAATCTAAGAATTAAATTGCAATTCAAGGCCAATGGACCTATACAGAATCACCATGGAGATCATTTAATCTTGACACTTAGCCTGGGCTATTTTGATCTCTCTGCCAGATATATTGATGGACAAAGAGTGAAAGGATGATGCCTAAGAGGAATGAGGAGTGTCAAAGCAGAGCATTACAACCTTATTTGCAAGAACTTCCTCCTCCGTGTACATCTGTCAGATCAAATATGGCTACAGACTCAGTCTCAGTAATGAACATACTTTAAATAGCAGATTCTTCACTACTGATGTGTTGAGGAGCTGCAAAATATTTGGTACACAGCAGAAAGAGGATTGCTCTTGAAGACTGAATGACAGTGAGGCAAGTTCAAAGTGGAATGCAAGTAAAGTGAGACCTGTATCAGACCTGAGACTTACGAGTGAGACCCGTGGTAGCTTCCAGGCCTAGACTGGAGGCTGCGAGAACTTGGACAGGCACTGACGACGGCAGGAGACACAGCTGTGCATCATTACGCCTCTGAAGGACACTCTTGCCTAACATCAGCCTGTAAGACCTCTCCGGCAACAGTAGAGAACATTTTCATAGAAAGAACCTGGCACTGGGCACTGGCCAGACATGGTGCATTGGAGACACCATGCCTGGTTACTGCCCTCTCCTTAAATTATTGTGTTCGATGGTTTTGAACACTGGTAAATGAACAGGCTCCCGAGTCAAAGACAGCGTGGACAGACTGCAGCCTCAGAGCCTCGGAGACTCTGTAACAGGCAGAAAGGCACTGACCCATGGAAATACCAGATATATTTTATCTAGTTAGGGAATGATAAACATGTGTCAAATAATCTAGACTAAAGCTAGGACAGACATTTCCGTAGCCATTCTTTGATATAATTTCAACAATGCTTTTCTTTGGAGTGACTGGTAGTTAAAACCACGTTCTACTTATACATGTCCTGCCTAGCTTCTGTGTGTGTACTTCATTTAATCTGTCTTTGAAAATGTACCAAATTTTCCCTCACAGGAGGCTATATAATTCATTCATTTCTTCTTGTTTTAAAGGTTCTTTTAAGCCCTTTCATGTGGACATTTTCAAAAATTGTGGAAAGAATAGTATACTGAACCCTTCTATATTCATCACTCAACATTAACAATAACTTCTGATTTACAATAGTTTTACAAGGTAAAAATGTTTCACAACTTATTAAAAACCACTCATCGGTTAACACAAATATTATTAACATACTCTTATATACCCATGTAACACTCCTGTAAGGATTTTTGGCTACTAATTCACTATAAAAGATTTTTTTCAGGATTGAACCCCCCCCCATGATTCTATTCTGAAGGACTGCAAAGCTTTCCAGACTCCATAATACTATACATGGCAGATGTGGAGAGATAATGGTGAGACAGTTCTTTTATTCTTTCCATTTCCCAATATTTCTTTGAATGTAAGAGCTTTGCTAGTTCCTTGGGCTCTTCCCTCTGAAGAGACTTTTCTGCTTCCCTAGATATTCCCAGTTGATAATATGTGGGACAGTATTGCCCAAAACACCGAAGCAATAATACCACCTTCCAGGGAGGAAGCTGAGACAGGACCACAATGTACCCAGTATCCTTTAGCCCTTTTAAGCGGTATAAGTATGAGGACTAATCACAGCAAGTTCCTTACTCAGAGAATAAATTTTGGGTAAAAATATCTATTAAGTTGTTAAAGAAATATTTGGATGAGTGTAGTTTGGACAGGAAGATAAACCTGATTTTGTATGTTTATTGGCTAATAATAACCTCTATCTTACTCAGTTTAATAATGTTGCTTCTGTTTTTATTTAAATTTCAATGTTTTAACTGCAAACTGAGGAGTAGAAGCCTCATGAGACACCAACTCTGCTGATGGTTGATCTTGGATTTCCAGGCTGCTTAACTGAATTTCTGTTATTTTAACCCACTTAGTTTATGGTATAGATGAGACATGTAGAAATGTGAAGGTGTAAGCATGAGATAACTTTGAGAGTTTATACAAATATCTAAAATATTTATAAAATCAATACACATATAATGTTAATAGTAAGCAACATCAAGAAAATATTCATTGGTACACAATTGTAGTGAAAATTTTGTGGATGCAGTGGGCTTTCAATTATACACAAGAGCATTAAGTTAACAATATTTACCAATATTCTGTTCAAAGTGCTTTTCAAACACTGTACCAAATAATTACCCAATTAAGTCACTGTACAATAAGCTGTTATTACTCCAGATTTAGTGAAAAATAGTAATAATTACTATTTTAACAGCTTCTGTAAAGAAAGACAGTGTTTACTATATAAACTGAATACACCTCATACCCTTTCAATGAGTGGGGAGCAGGTAAGATAAAAGGCTGATTATCTATGCAAATGCAGAGGAATACAGAGATGACCAAGAACTAAACAACCAGGACCTGCGAAAATAGAGAATTTAATATGCAAAGCAGAGACTCACATTGGCTGAAGGCTATTTATGAATACTGTCAATTCTCGGGATGGCAGACTGACAATAGAGAATCTTCGGTCATGCCCTGAACAACATAATTCATCACACCAGTGCTCGGGGCCGTCATGTCCAAGCAATTTATCATCATCATATCACTCGTCAGAGTTCGAGAGGGGGAGAACTTTGATTGTTAACCTCTCGGGAGCCTGGATTTATAGTCAATGTCCCTCCGAATACAGCACAGCGCTGCCCGAAGTGAAACATTCCCCGCTTCACTTCTGTTTAAGTCACAGTAAGACAGTGAACACGTTGCCTCCAGGATGTTGAGAGCAAAACCTAAGTCTGGTTCCTCTTAGATCTGAAATGAGAGAGCTAGGAAATCATATTGAAAATATTCTTTTACGCTGCATGAAAAAAAATTAGTCAACGGTAAGTACGGAGGATTCATTTCAAATGTTCTTTGGTGACCAAATAATTTCCGAAATGCATTCACTGATAACTACATTTGGGAAGAATCGTCTCTTCAGAACTCACCCATGAACACTATATTGCAATACGTGGAAGTACACTGAAAATTTAAGAAAAACAAACATACACACACACACACCCCCCATATATGTGTATATAGTGTTTTTCAAACTAAAACTGAAAATTTTAGTTTCTACCTTTTCCTGAACCTTTATATATTTTATACGTTAACACCAACCACCCTTATAAAATGTAATTAAAGGGTTCAGGATTTAGCTCAGCAGTAAAAGTGCATGCCTCGCAAGCACAAG
The DNA here is from genome assembly GCA_004026905.1 of Hystrix cristata. Taxonomy (NCBI): domain Eukaryota; kingdom Metazoa; phylum Chordata; class Mammalia; order Rodentia; family Hystricidae; genus Hystrix; species Hystrix cristata. The sequence continues at coordinate 59,464 of PVJO010008994.1, read as the reverse complement.
GCCCAGAGTCTGACCCCAGCACCGCCCCCCCAAAAAAGGAAAAAAATATAATTAAGCAGCCACATGTGATTTTTTTTCCACTTTTGATGAAAATCACAAAGCTGGACAGGTGCATTAATGAATACCTGAAATCCCAGCTACTCTGGAGGCTGAGGTAGGAGTACTGCAAGTTTGAGGCCAGCCTGGGCAATGTGGTTAAGACCCTGTCTCACCATTTAAAAAGAAGTTGGGAATGTAGCTCGATGGGAGAGCATCTCTGAGTTAGATCCTTAGTACTGCAATAAATAAATACTTATATAAATGAATAATTAAAAATAACCTTATGAAGCTGACTAGAGCATCATGGGAACCAGTGACCTGCCACCTTCCCAACAGTGAGAGGAGCCTTAGTCCTCGGACAGGCCTCGTACAGCCCCTTCTCTGAGGTTCCCAAGGCGTCTGGGACACCGGAGATAGAAACCCACGGATACCTGTGGCCCCGACCTCCACGGAGTCTATTAGGCAGGCTAGGCAAGGTGAGGCTGCAGTAACAAACTCTCCAAATCTCAAGTTCTAAACACAACAAACACTTATTTCTAGTTCATTGTACATGTTTAACAGAGGGTGGCAGAGGCTCATTCCATGACCCAGGCTGACAGACATGCTGTCATCGGGTAGTCGCTGTGACAGAGGCAAGGAGAATGTGACAGAGCCTTCGCTGCCTCCTAAAACTTTCTCTCCGAAATGGCCTAAGTCGCTCCACTTACATGTCACTAGGCAGACCACGCCCACGGCCACGCCCACCTGGAAGGGGAAAGAGAGGTGACCGTGACTCCCACACGGAGAAGGCAGAACACGAAACGCAACCACAGACCCGTTTATGCCAAGCAGCCAGGGGAGACCAGATGTCTTATTTCTCTTCTCTTTTCTTTTCTCTCTTACTTTCTTGAGACAAGATACCTATGAATGAGACTTTTGTTATAAAAACCTTACTAGAAAAAGTTGGACTACTGAGAATACACAAGAAAGAGTCAACAAAGAAAGCGGGATGAAATATACTTGCTGTATGGAAACAAATATTCAACAACCACTTCAGTGAAGTTCAAAGAGCCCCCGAACGGGGTAAAGCTTAATCAGAAATTTTCAGTATTGCAGCTATATGTTTTTCTGGGATATTTAAGGCATCTGAGGGGAATACTCCTCTTGGATTAATACTTTAAAGTACAAGGAAGCAAGGGTGGACATTGTCCAGATTCATCCCATATCATACAGTTCATCATTCTGTCTCTAAGCTTAATTAAAAGAGCAATCTTTAAAATACTTATAAAGGGGTTCTCAACTTCCTATAGCCACAGGGACCTACGGCCAAGCCCCCAACCAGGAAGGAAGTACATGAACCTGGACTCCTCAAGACTCTAAATGTTCCATCTGTATGTGTTCTTATGTTCTCTGCTCCTATCTTGGTCAAAATTTAACTACTCTCACTCCAAATCAAATTCAATCGGTTGTTTTGTTTTTTTTTTCCAGCAATGCTTTTCATTTCAGCCATATTCCAAGTATTACCTGCCCTTTCAGGGAAAGGGGAAACTTGAACATTGAAACCTTGTCTTTTAACAAGTTATCCACAGAACATATGCTGTTCTGGTTTTCTTTCTGCCTCATCGCCATCTTCTCTTATCTGATTCTCTCTATTGCCTCTGAATGCTGGGCTCCCTGGGACTGAACCCAAAGCCCTGTTCCTCCTTTATTTATATTCTCTCCCTGGGCTTTTGTACATATCTCCAACAGCTTCACATATTATGACCAATGACTTCCAAGTAACTATCTAGACCCCTCTCACAAGCTGCAGTCTATTTACACAACAGCTTATATGGTGTTTCCATTTGGACATCTGACTTAGTCTGTTTTGTGTGGCCGTAACAAAATACTTGAGACTAGTACTTTTTTCAAATAAAGAAGAGAAGTTTAGCACATAGTTTTAGAGACTGAAAGTCCCAGTTCAGGAAGTGCCATTTATCCAGCCTCTGCTGAGGACTACTGGCTATGTCACAACATAGCATGTGGCATCACACTTGATCTTAGCCAGAAGGCTGAGAAGCGATGGCAGGTGGCATCACAAAGCAGGAGCAGGTGTGACAGTGAGAAGTGGTGGGTGTAAGAACACATGGAGTGGCCTTGCTCTGCAACAGTCCACTTTGTTGGTAACCAACCTGGCCCCATGAAAACTAACCCACTCTCCAAAGCAGGTATTAATCCCTTCCAAGGTGGTGTCCCTATGATCTAATTGCCACTCTAAAGTTCCACTGCCTCTCACTTCTGTGACAGTGAGGACCTGTTCTCTACCACATGAACTTCTGGAGTCAAACCTTATCCAGATCACAGCAACCAGACCTTGTGACAGGCAGCCTCTAGAGTGACCTTCAGCAGCTTCATCCTTCCTGGCTTTCACACCCTGTGTGCCTCCCTCTCGTACTGTACTAAGTGTGGTCTGTGTGACCAGTAGCATCTGGCATAAGTGATGATATGCCCCTTCTGGGACAGGGCTCTAAAAAGGCTGTGGCTTCCATCTTGGGCTCTCTTCCTATCTTAGTAACTTTTCTCATTGCTGAGACAAAATACCTGACACCCAAAGTTAAAGGAGGAAAGGTTTAAAAAAAAAAAAAGGAGGAAAGGTTTATTGGGGCTCATGGTTTTTAGAGGTTTCAGTTCATAGCTGGCTGGCTCTGAGGCTGGTGTCATGGCACTGGAGCATCACAGAGGAGAAATAGTTCATGGCAAGCAGAAGGCAGCAAAGCAATGAAGAAGCAAAGAAGCAGCAACAACAGTAGCCTGTCTCTCCCTTTTATCCTTTCCAGGCTACCCACCCTTTGAGTGGTGGCACTCACATCCAAGTTAGGCCTTCCCATTACCTACACCCAGAACTATGCCAAACCAATCAGTAGACTAATTTAGCAATCACACAGCCTTGTACCCAGCATCACACACTTAGTTGCAGCATCACAGACCCTAGACTCAGCCACCTCTGAAAAGCCCCACCTATGAGTAGATGAGGTTTGGGGGGACATCTAGACACAAGACATAACACATTCTCTCTTGGCTCATTCCCTCTGGGAGAAGCTTCATTCTAATCAGCCCCATGGGGAAGTCTACACAGTGCACAGCAGAGGTCTCCAGGCAAAAACCAGGTAGAGTTTATCAGCAGTCATGGGAAAGCGCTAAGACGCAGACACATCAGTTCCTACCAAGCTTGTGACGACTAGAGCTCTGGTCTTTAGTTCCTACTGGTGGTGGGGGAGACTGGGCATGTGCAGAGTGTGGGGTGGCCTAAGGGGTAAGAGTGCAGGCTTTAAAATCAGAAAAACATAGACTTTTTTCAAACTTTAAACTTTCCAGCATTGTAGTTTACACTGTGCCACTACCAGAAGCAACCAACTCAACCACATCCAACATTCAGACCCCTAGAAACTGAGATGATAAATGTTACTTGGCTTAATCTGCTAAATTTTAGGATTTTTTAATGTAGCAGCATCTAATTCACACATCGCAGACTTACCACACCAAACAGAACTCTCTCTCCAAATCTGATCCCCGATTTCTTCTTTCCCTGACCTACTTTGTTCAGTAACTGACGTTGACAACTAACTACCTATTTTTCAAGCCAGCAAACTAAGAATCATCTCTGACGTTTCTGTTTTTCTCATGTTCACATTCAATTCATCAGCAAGTTCTATGGAATCCAAATCCAAAATATTTAAAGAATCCATTCATTTGATAAATATGTATTAAGAGCCCTACTTTGCATATGGTGTGTTCACAGCCACCGGAGAAACCAGTCAACAAATCAGGCACCCCCACCCCCACCCCAAGTACTTGACATTCTTATTAGAGGGAGTAAACAACAATTTAAATAAAACGTAATCTCCCCTATAGGACAAAGCCATAAGAAGAGAAAATAAAGAGAGTAGGGTGGAGAATCCCAGGGCTTGGGAGTGCCATTTTAGACCAGGTCATCATGAGGGTGCTATGTACCGACAAAGTGACATTTGAAAACTCCACTTTCTGTCTCTGCTGTCACTACTCTCACCTGAGCCACCGCCAGCTTTTGTTTGGGCTTCATCATCGCCACTTCATGTTACTGCCCTGTCTAAAACCCCTGGGTGGCTCCCTGTAGTTGTCAAAGGAAAATCTTAAATCCTCATCAGACAGTGCAAAGGGACCCAGCTCTCCAACTTCCCCTTGAACCGATCACCCAAGGTCCAGCCACTCCATTCTTCTGGAACTTTCTAGAACATACCAAGTTCCTTCATGCTTCCTCTAACCTTATAGATCTCAGTGAAAAGAATGAACATCTTTAAGTCTTTCTCATCCTTCCAAATCAGAATCTAAATCGGTGAGTCCTCTTTTCCATCACTATTTCCAATGTGCTCCCCACTCCTTGCTCTTGTTAACAATTTGCAGCTACTAGTTAATCTGTTTATTGATTCCTTCTCTCTAATGAGAATATAAACTCCAAGAAGCTCATATCTATATCTGTCCTGTTTTGTAGGTAGGCTTGGTGCATCTCCCAGTACAAAGTACCTATTTATTGACTGAATAAACTTATTTCAACACTGAATGTGACCAAAAGTGTCATTAAATGGTAAAATCAGGACCTTATTTTCATACATCCATAGATTATTAGGGTGAATACAGACCTAGACATCAATTATCTTCATGTACCTAGAAAAGATAAGCAATTTGTACAAAATCACAGAACTGGAACGGGAACTAGAATGAGGTACACTCATTACAAGTCCAAAGGTCTTTAAATCAGCAACCGCTCTGACTGCCCTATTCAGGAGTGTTCCTACTGGTGGTGGGGCAGGCTTGTGATATGCAAAGTATTGGGTGGCCTAAGGGGTAAGATTGCAGACTGCGGAGCCAGAAAAACAGATTTCTCCCCACCTTTAAACTTTCCAGCCTTGTGGCTAACTCTTCTGTACCTTAACTTTCTCATCCATACCATGCCATGAAAATCCCTCATGGTACAGGTGCACAACATCAGACTCCATCCTGGCAATTAATTAGCTCTTACAGTGAAAAAAACAGAGGCATCGGCATGCCTATTATGATTCTAAAATGAAGGAATTGAAATAAAATATGTGTTCTTTGTTCTTTTACTCCAAAAATTCATATTCCATGTTTTGGTAACTTTTATAACACTAATGCAACAGCCAACCTCCACAAATGCAAACAACTTTATCGAGGTGGACTTTGTGAATTTGGTGTTTGAATTACCCTTTTAAAAATCAGGTCGCTCTAGAGTCAGCGAGTTTTCTGATCTCTCTCTCTCTCTCTCTTTCTTGGAAGGGGCTGGTTATTTCTCGAATTACATCAGGCCTTGAGGCTAACTGCCATGCATGCCAACTGTCTATGTAAAATGAAATGTAACAGGACAAGCGAGTGTCCGAAGTCCTCAGATTCATTTCTTTCATTGTCAATGACAAGGAATGCGATGACCCTCCAGGACAAGAATAAATGCTTGTCAGTTTCCCCACTCTGGAGGTGACTTAAGGGCGAATGAGCCCGTGTTTCTAACCCAACACCGAAGTTCTCATCTGTGAAGATCCTCGCAGTTACCACAACACCTGGGCCGTCTTTATGAGCACGCTGCACACACCTTGCTGGCGTCCATAGGGAGGCGCACCTAGATGTGCGGAAAAACTTCATGATAGAAGACCCAAGAGCGAAGCACAGAGGCGGGATGTCAACGGCTACAGGAGACAGAGCTTTTGCAAAAGTGCAGGGCGGGGATGGAAAGAGCAGGAGCTGGGAACAGGCGCCCCTCCCCCCCCCCCCGCCCAGCACGCTGCCCGCACACGGCCCGGGCCAGGTCAGGCTTCGGCCCCAGGGGCCGCCTGTTGGGCCCAGCGCCCGAGCCAGCGCCCCGGCCTCCGCAGCATCCCGGGCGGGTGCGCCAGGCGGCAGGGCTCGTAGCAGGCGCAAATCCTGCCCTGGGCGGAGCGCCCCTCCTCGGCCCTTTCCTACCGCGCCCACCGCTCCGCGCCCGCGCCCGCGCCGTCCTGGGCGCCTTCCCGCCGCTCGCCGCGAGCCGCCTTCCGCCCGGGCACGCTCGGCCAAGACAACTTCCTCGCCCTTTCCACCTCCCCTCTAACCTCGCCCTCTCGGCCTTCCCCGCCCCCGCGCAAACCACGCCCACCACGCCCACCGGGTTCAAACCACGCCCCTAGGCCAGGCCAACCCCGCCCTGCCTTTAGGCCACGGCCAGTGGGCGCTAGCCCCGCCCCGCCCTCGCTCCTGGGCCGCACGCCTCCCTGCAGGCCAAGTCTGTGCCCCAGCCAGGTGCTGGGCCTGCTGTGGTGCAAGCCCGGGCCTGCAGCGGCAAGGTCGCTCCGCGGCTGGGCTGGAAGCCCGCTCACTCTGCGCTAGCGTCTGTTCCTGAGAGACAACCCCAAAGATCCTGGAAGGAGAGGTTTCTCAGCTGCCTCTGCTTTGGCCGGTGTGAAAGAATTAGGGGCTCAACCTCGCCAAGGGAAAGCGATCATCTGCGTTCTCTCCAAATCCCAGTTCTCACGGAATAACCTGATACAGTCAGGCCTGTAGCAGTTCTTTTAGGTGTCTCCAAGCACAGCACCTCAGAGGTGGTGTCGCCGTAAGATCTGCGTGCCCATCCTTCATACACACAACCTTGGGTTTGCAGTCTCTCTCTCTTTTTTTTTTGGTTTGTTTGTTTTGTTTTGTTTTTGTTGTTGTTGTTTTCTTTTCGTACTCCTGGGCCTAAGTTTCCTCATGCTTAAAACTGGCTGCACTAGAGTACTTCAAACGGTCAGTGAATGCAGGATTAGTGAATATAAGGTTAGTGAATACGTGTGAGTCTGCACATTGCGGTACTAGAACAGAAGCAGTTGAATAGAATAGAAGCAATGGTACTAGAACAGAAGCAATGGAATGAGACTTTCAATATTGCACTATAATCAGTTTTATCCTGAATGCTGGGAAAAAAGCGCAGGTAGGAAGATCTTATAGGAGTCATCTCAAAGGAAGGGAGAGATTTAATAATAATTGATGATGTGCGTTGAGGCAAACGGGGCCGGGCTTTCCAACAGGCGTAAGGCAACTTGTTTGTGTTTCAGAGCAGCCTGCATAGGGTAGGAATTAGTCCCCTCCGAGACAAGCAAACAGACTCAGAGAAGCACCTTGTGGAGTCCCCATCTGGAGTCTGGGTTGGTTGCTATTGACTGTTAGGACACTGGGGAATACATCCATTTAAATCAGAAAAAAAGAACTGCATGCCGTTTTTCTTATTTCAAATAATTTCACTCTGTCTAGTCTTTTAAGGAGTGTAAAAAGTATGAGCAGCTATAGAGAGAAGAAGTGGCTTGGCAGGGAGAAGATACTGAGGAGAACAATGGCTCTTAAGGAGTGTGGCGGGGTAAATCCTGGGAGCAGGGATGGGGATACACATGGGCCCGAGAGTAGGAGGGAGGAGAACCGTGGAGGTCAAGAAGTGCAGAGGTCCGGGTCCTGGAGAGGTGACTATTCCTAGAATGTGGCACTCACACTGAGGCTGCACAAAGAATGGACAGATGGAGGGAGGCTTCCAGAGTGATTTCAGTGCCGGCGGCCGCTTGACTGTGTGCGCTGCCACCCTGGAGCCGTGTAAATGGGCACCTGACAATGGTGGTTAACGCAAGGCCTGGAAGTCCATTATTCATAATGTTACGCATTTTAGCAGTCCATGCTGCCAGACATGAAATTATACACAAGGTTCGTGTTAGAAAATGACTTCAGTTTTTCTTTATGGAAGTTACTAAATTCTCTGCTGCCCACATTAAACCCATCGAGCAAGATGTGTGATGGATTTTTCTTGCAGGCTCTTATTTCTATGAATTTATTCTTTTAAAAGGTAATGTTAAAGAGAAACTACTCCAGATTGTATTTCTCTTTGAAAGAAGTAGCTGCAAAAAGCCTTCAAATTAATATGCAAAAGATTTTTATCAGGAACTTTTACAGTGAGAAACTTTTTAGCATATAGCGTCTGATTATAGAGTCTTTGTAAGTGGTAAATTACTGAAGACTACCATAAGCATCAAATGCTATTGTGTTTTTAAAAGCAAAAAAAAAAAAAAATTCTTAAGTACTGGCCTCAAAATCAACTAGCCCTGGAGATGGGCAAACAAGAATGGATGAAAAAGATCTCTTTTGATGTTCTGTGGTCAGAAATAACAATCTGGCATCAAACTTGTGCCCAATTTAATTTTTCATTCTTTCCTCCTGGAGAAATGTAACTTCAAAATATTTTTTGAAACCTGGAATATGAATGTTCTATCATATGTCTGTGATGACACGCCAAAGTTAAGAATCACATTATTAGGAACCAAAGGTTGCCAAATCAGTCTCATAGTTAAGGGTTTAGTTCAAATACACTCTCATTTCTATAGCACTTGCTTTTCATTTTCATAGTTTCTTTGAATTTTGACAGGACCTGTACTCAAACACTAAATTGGCAGCGAGAATGAAATCAAAACCAATCATTCAAAGCCCCTTGCTGTTTGGGTTAAACTTTGGGGTTTTCATCACGCTAGTTAGTCATTTTAAATATTGACACAAAAATTAATCTGCAGAAACAATCTAGAGAGGATAAAATATAAAGCAATCTGCATAATTATCAGTTAAGCACCAGAAAAAGAGCGGAGGCAAAGACGTCAATTCTTTAAATGGCATTACTGTCAGGTTTTAACTGGTAATTAGACGTTAACACTCACAGTGGAGTGGAGGTGCTCTTCACTTAAATTTTGGGCATGGTGCGATGCGCCATTCCTGTTATTTCTAGGAAATCTGTTAGATAGTGTAATGGTTTGGTCTCAGATGTCCCCCCAAAAGTTCATTTGTTCAGACATGGAGCTGGCTTGTGGGGGTGCTAAACTCATCAGAGGATCAGTTCACTGCTAAGCTCTTGGCTGAGTGTGCTGTCTGGGGGCGGGGCCTGATTCCAGGAACCTGACTTGCCAGGCTGTGTTCTGGCTGTGGCCCTTCCTCTGCTGCCAGCTCTCTTATCTCCTCTCTGCTTCCTGGCTGCCGGGGCTGAGCAGCTTTGCCCCACCACCCCCTTCCACCATGGCCATCCTGCCTCGGAGTCAGCCGGCCAGGAACTAAACCTCTGAAACTGTCAGCCCAAAGACACCTCTCCTCCTTTAAGCTGCGAGTGTCCAGTAGTTCATCCCGGCGACTGAAAAGTGGCCAATACAGATAGCAATGTCATCAGAGGCCGAGAACGAAACTTTCAGCACATATTTTTCCATCAAATTCCTGGTCTTTATACTCTCCCTGAACACAACAAACTATTCAACACATTTAATTACTTTTCTTACTAATGACGCAAAGGGAAAACGAAGTTAAAAACCATTCTTTTTTTAAGAGCTACCTTGAAAGCACATAATCCCCCAGTGAGCAAAACTTCTACTGGGGACAATGTCCTTATCGATAAGTCACTATAACCCTTTGTGGGTAGATACTGATTACAAGTTGTCTTACCATTTTGACTTTACTACTGCTGTAGAAGAGCACGGCAGTTCTTCAGAAACTTAAACATAGAATTACCATGTGGTACAGCAATTCCTCCTCTTAGCACACATCCAAGAAGTGAAAGCGATGACTCGAACGGATATTTATATACCCATATTCATAGCAAAATTAATTGCAATCCCCAAAAGATGGAAGCAACCTGAAACCCACTGACAGATAAATAACACGTAACAGTACGTGCAATGGAATATTGTTTAACATTAAACTTGGATGAAACTTAAAGGCACTGTGCTAACTAAACCAGAATAAAAAAGAAGCATATTGCATTATTTTACTTATATGAGCTACCTAGAATTGTCAAGTTCATGAAGACAGAAGGCAGGGTGGTAGTTGCCAGGGAGTAGGGCAAGTTATTTAATGGGCATGAAGTTTCCTTTATGATGATGTAAATATTACAGAGATAGACAATGATGATAGCTGTCCAAGAGTGTGAAGGTACTTAGTGCCACCTAAAAGTAATTAAAATGAGAATTTTATTTTATATACATATTCTTGGAATAAACATATTTGACTTTGGGTAGTTGTTTGTAGAAAAATGGTAAAAACTTGAATTACAACTATTTCACTAGTATTTGTAAGTGCTAAATAAAAGGCCATAATTTAAAAGAATATTATTATTAAATTTAAAGAGCACTTATGAATTGAATTGCTTTGTTAATTATTTTTTTCTAGCCTAGCAAGCACTTTTGGTATTTGTGATGGGATTCCACTGTGTTTGGTGGCTACGTGCTCCCTAAACCCATCTCCCCCTCCTCCTGGACATACAGCTGTACTATATTTCCCAGACTCCCTTGCAGTGAGGTGTGGCCCTGCCACTGAGTGCCAGCCAATGGGCTACGGTGGAAGTAACAACGGCCTTCCAGACCTGGGCCATCAACAAAACTCCCACTGACCCACCATCTTGCTGTCTTTGTCCATCTACGGGCTGGACGGAAAGAATTCCCAGAATTTAGAAAACTGTACCACAAGAGGGCATGGAGATATATCTGAATGATTTCGTTGAGCAGAACCTTTATATCTACCCTAACTGTGCAAAAACATGAACAACAAATGCAGTTTTATTGTCTTGAGTCACTAAGATTTGGAGATTACATATTTGTTACAGCAGACAGCTTACCCTGTGTGATGGTTGATTGATTGTGTCAACTTATAAGAGAAGCTTAACTAAATTGGTTTAGCAATTCTACACCCCAGGGTGTAGAAGATCCACCCTAGGCCGGCCCATTCTCTAGATGGTATAAAGGGGAAATGAAGAGGAATCTAGCCCGGCCGGTTTCTTTGGGATCGGTTTCACTTCCTTTGGAGGAGCTCCAGACCTTCACCTAGATACTTTGGACCTCTAGACCTTCGCTTAGACCCTTCAGACCTTCACCTAGATCCTTCAGGCCTCCAGACCTTCGCCTGGATCCTTCGGGCCTCCAGACCTTCTCCTGGATCCTTCGGACCTCCAGAACTTCGGCTGGGCCCTCCGGATCTCCAGCTTACAGACGGACCCTCTGCACGCTTCCACGCCTGACTTATAAGAAGCTGAGGAAGCCAAATTATAAGCTCTTAAATATTCATATATCTACCATTATATCTTCTTCTCTAGAGCATACTGACTAATACACCCTAATAAACAAGACCCACATGCAAATTGAAAACTACCCCAATTAGTCAGTCATTGATAATATTAAAGGGCTTCCACAGTGGCTTCCAAATCCTTGAGAGAATTATTTATGCATTAGAAGCATCTATTAGCATACAATAATGTAATTATTCATTTTTAATAAACACATTGTAGAGAATTACTTTGAATAGAATGAATTAAACCCAAAAATGTCAGCATGGAAGCTATTCATTAACCATTAAGTCTGTGTTAATCTGTGAAGAATACCAAATGGAAGTTTTTCCAGTATTGAAAAACAAAACACTGTGTGTGGACTTGAACCAAACATGGGTAAAATAACTTGAATTCATAAATCAAATAACTTGATTTTTTTTCTTTAAATAATATGAACGTTTTCTGTGCTTGTATCTGAAGATCTTTTAAGAATTTTGCCATGGAATTAGTTTAAGTCTTTAATCAGAAACTTGGTTTCAATGCTGTTTGTAATCATTGCAGTATATAAAGAAGACAGGGCTTTGCAGCCTTCATTGCTGAAGACTTCTCTTGCATTTGCAAAATTGTATCGCTTTATTTAGTAAATAATGTTAAGACAATTACTAGGGTATATGAAATCATGTTGTAGCTAAACTAACTGGAGAGTTTGTTTTAATTTCCTGGCTAGAATAAGGATGGAAAATCTGGGCCTTTTATTTGAAACAGATTTCCTAAGGAGCTTGCTGGAGGCAGCTCTGTTCTCCGTGAACCTGAGATGGAGTGCTACTGACTACCACATTCACAAGGAGCTGTGCAGCCCCATGAACCGGCTTCAATTCCTGACTCCTCTGTTTTCTTGCTGCGAAAGCTTCTAATTTCTCTGAGTGATGGTGTCCTCATATAAAACGGGAATACTATTACCTCCCCCTGGCAGATTCCTGGTTGTCTCTAACATGTATCTTCCTTTTCTGTCACTCTACTAATTCAGTGGGGCTCATGGCCACTCAGTTAGAGATTCTCATTCTCAGCCTCCATTGCGGCTTAGTATTACTGTGTGACTGAGCGGAACTGATATGTGCTCAATCCTACTGGGAGATGACGAGAATCGAGGAAGCTGTCTTGGGACCTCAGAGAGTTTATGGTTTGAGGATGGCCAAGACCTTGTGCCTTCATGAGGTTGGTACAAGGATTAAATAATACATCGTTTGTCTCACCTGGTAGATTCAGGCTGATACAATGAGGCTTGCTAGATAGAGAAAGTGTAATTAGGGTTTAAGTATAGAGAAACCAGAAATAGCAAACTGAACTGAGTATGCAACATGCTGTTAGACAAGAGGGTTTGTGGGTGTCAGGCTGTAAGAAGGGCAGACAGAAGTGCAGCATCCACAGGGCAGGAGGAGGGATCTGACTTCTGGACTATGTGCAGGAAAATCAAGTCTGGACCATGAGTCTAAGATCAGGGACTTAGGAGAACTGGCCAACATCATCTGCAATAACGATAAGAACAGCAACAAAAGTAACTATCACAGCTACATGGGCTGTGTGCCAGTCTGCATTCTAATTGCCCTTCACAAGTGTTTTTAAGATTTTACCCCCGCACGATCCCCATTTTACAGATACTCAGCGATATAAAGTACTTTTACTCAAGGTCCTGGAGCTAATTAGTGGCTACACTGCCTTTCGACTCTAACTCTACAACTAATTTGACAGCCCTAAAACTCTGAGAACTATTCAGAAATCCAAGTAAAATGTTTTGCATAGTGCCCAGCCAAGTGTCTAATCAACGTTAGCTGGTGTTGTCTACACAAATAATCAAATGTCTGGCAGAGATCAGCAGAAGCGAGATTACTCTTTACCTGGAGCCCTGGGAGACCAAGTTCCTTTTATTTTATTTCTATAGTTTTTTTCAGGTTCCTTTTATACACTACATGTGCATGCTGATCCCAAATGTTCTTCCTTTTCCGAATTATCGAGAAGGACCTACATTCTTTGATAATGAGGGTGTTGGGAAGGCAACCTGATGCTTTCCTTGATTGTCACAGAATCAGAGATTTTTTTTGAGCCAGATGAAGATCCTAAAAACAATCTCCCATCCAACCCTCTCCTCTTGGAAGTGGGCAAAGGACATTTGCAGGGATTTTGAAAAATCACCAACTGCTGCGAAACAAAAGGGCTTTTACCTCAAAGAGCTTAAAGTCCCAGAGAAAGGTTTAACCTCGGAGAAGCAAGGTGAGTGGGAAAGCACTTTATAATCACGGCAAGTGTGTATGAGGTGAGAATATGTGTTCGTAGTAACAGGTGCAATAGGGAAACTTCTGTACTAGGCATTAGCATTCTTTTTCTAAGATTCCTTACGATGCTTTTAAATGGAGTATTTCATCATTCTGATATTTTGTTGGGTTTTTTTTTTAGATTTTTATTAAAATTTATCCCAAATTACACAAACTTACAGGCAATTACACAAGCTTCTGATATTTTGATGGTAATAGGATGTGAGGATTGTTTGGCCATTTTCATAAGAACTGTCTGTTTTTAACAAGAGCTACTTAAATGTGTGGAAGTTTGAAGTCATATCTGAACATCTGGCCTGTAGTATTTTTAAAATGATACAGAAGAATATATCCAGTACATGTCATGTAAGTTTCAAAGTCCAGTAATAAAATAAAGAGCTGTGAACCCTCTGCAAATCACTGGTGCCTTTTACATGCCCCTTTCTGGTCCCGTCTCCACTCCAGCCCCCTCCTCAGGGGAGACAACCACTCTCTTGAACTTCCTGTTAATGATTCTTTGGTGATTTTTAACGACGGACCTCCACCCCTACCGACTACCTCCTTCGTGTAAGATCTTAAATAATGGGGAACTATTGCCATTGTAAAAAAGAGTTTCAGAGTGATAATAAACACCACATTCCTTAACAGCTGTACCTAGATTTTACTTCTCCTTAAAATTAGCGAATGGTATCACTTTTCAAAGACATGGAAATAAGGTACAAATGACTTTAAGTCACATTGGACAGGCAGGGCCTCTGTGATCCCTAAGGTATATGAGAAATGCTGTTAAGGCTTAGATCTAACCACCTCCTACCCTGCACAAATTTCAAGTATTTGGATATTGGGTTTTTGGAGAGTGGTTGGATTGTAGTGGTGCTACATTCATCAGTGGATTCATCCAAGGATAAGCTCATCGCTGAATGAGTCTGGTTGGAGGTGAGTCACTTGGTGTGTGACTTAAAAGGGTATAACCCCAGCTCTGCTTTTCTCTCTCTGCCTCCTGGCTGCCATGGGGTGAGCAACTGTCTTGCACCACGCCATTTTCCCTGTCATTTCTGTCTTACAGCCACTAACCATGGACTAAATCCTGTGAAACCATGAGCCAAAAGAAACTTCTTCCTCTTCAAGGTTTGGGTGTTGAGTGTTTGTATCAGCAACAAGAAAGTGACTAATACATGTATGGTAGGTCTTCCATGCTACTCCTTGGGCATTCCTAAAAAACACCCTGAGCCGGGTCATGAAACAGAAAAAACACGAGAACTGGAGACTTGGATGGAGCCAGTGATGAGTTGAGATAGGAAAGCATGTGATTTTGTCAGAGAGCAGAGTGGAAATGGAGAGAAGACAATGCAGGGATGTGGTGACTTGGTCTTGCAGTCCACCTAAGGCAAGAAAGCAAGGAAGGGGGAAAGGAAAAACGGAGGGAAGGAAAAAGAAGGAAGGGAGGAGAGAAAGAAAGAAAGAAAGAAAGAAAGAAAGAAAGAAAGAAAGAAAGAAAGAAAGAAGGAAAGAAAGAAAGAAAGAAGAGAGAATAAAAAAAGAGAGAGACGATGGTGGTAAAAAATTTGTTACTTTAAGTGGAACACTATTTCAATAGCGAAGGTCTGAGAAGTAACGCTGTCTCTGTCTTATTTTGACAAGCTCCTGACTGCCTCTGGTTGTGTCTTGGAAGCTGTGTTTCAGTGATAACTTTGCCCAAACTCTCGGAATGGAGCTGCTGGTGGATAATTCATGCCTGCCCTGAGACAGTGGAAACACGATATTGAGAGCTGCTGTGAAATTCGTCTACACGATTAGCAGATGGGATAGAAGCTCCTTTGACTTGTTTGTGAGCTCACTCTTGCTCATGAGTTGCCTGACAATGTAATATGGGTCTTTTGCTTGTTTGCTTGTGGTACTGGAGATTGAACACAGGGCCTTTGTACTGATCTACCTACACACCCGTTTGTATTTTATTTTTTGAGACAAGGTCTCACTAGGCTCCCCAGGCAGGACTTGAACTTGCCATCTTCCTGCCTCAGCCTCCCAGAGTGCTGGGTTGACAGCTATGTGCTACCACTCCTTGTTCACACCTGGCCTTGTGACTGACACATGATGAGTGACTCCTGTGGTTCCCATCAGGTTTGAGATCTGAACCCAGCTCATTTAAAGACCGTTTCCTAATCAACAGGAGAGAGGCAGAAAGGCCCAAAGGGAAAGAGGTACAAAAGACAAGCGTTGAGGTTAATCAAGGACTTATCTACAAGCACCACCACCACTACCAACACTATAAGCACTACTACTATCGCTCAACATTTATTAAAGTAATAAAAGACAACATAGGATTTTGTACATCAGGCAAATTCAATATTTATTCCCAGTAAATCGTGTGGGAATAAATTATCATTTAGACCCCTCAGAGATGGGATTATTACTTTCCTTCTGGCATAGGTAAAGTAACAGAAATGTTTATTTCACTAGGTTTTTTGCTTGCCTTCTTTTCTCTTTCAGATAACTGGATAGCTTGACGTATCAGCATAAAAAATATTTCTGTCAGCATCCAGGGAGCATGGAGTAAGTGTAAAAGGAGAACAGTTATGTCAGCCTGCACTTTTAACCTAAGCCCAGACACCAGGCGCTGCAGTAAATTAAAAAAAAGTTGCAGGCTGTCACACTAATTAACAGTTGATAAAGTACAAATACTTTAGCCCATCACATAGCAGGCAGATTGCATCTTCTGACAAGCAGTAGAAACTTCACATGAAAATATTTCATTGAACGAGAGTATTAAGGTGGGAAACATGACTCTCGGTGGGAAGAAGAAAGAAAAAACTTCTTGTTACAGTAAGACACAATTTTCCTTCAGCCAGAAAGAACTCAGTTCAGAGTCACCGTCCACGTGTATATTATGTCTTCACTGAGTTGTGGCACTGATATGCTTATCTCTCAAAATAAAAGCCCAATCACCACTCTCTTCTGTGAGCTATATAATTTATTGGGAGAGGCAATGTTGAAAAGTTCTATAAGGACCAAGTGAATCCCTAATAACTTAAAATTGAAAAATTTAATTTTAAAATTAGGTTGTGTTCACATATTAATTCAGGGTCTAGACTAAAACTTCATTTGACAGAGTAAATTAATATTCCTTGGGGTAACTGTTATGGGTACTTTTCCTTGGAGGAAACACTTTGACTCTCATTACAGACTATACTCAAAATAGAGAATTAAAATGTGACATTTTTGAGTAATGGTTCTAAAATAATGAAATTCACTCATTTTTCCATGAAAAAAGGGAGGAGTTAAAATACAGGTGATGTTAAGCCTCAGAGGATCTGAGGAGCATCATGGGGCATTGAATATCTATGGGTATTTCCGAAGAGCTCCCCGCTGTGTACCCTCAATTCTACTTATTTATATATGAATCAAGAAAGAATTAATTCTAGTAACTTTCTTAGACTCAGAGAGGGTCAAAGTGATTTTCTTAGGCTCTGCCTCTGGAAAGCAGAAATAGCGCATTTTTCCCCATAATAAAAGTAGTCCTAGACAAAAGAGGTCCAAGAACAAAAGTTATGTTTAGTACCTCCCACCATTTCCCCAATTCATCCCCACTTAGTCTTTTTGGTGATTCTCACACATGCTTGCTGGACTCCTCACTATACACTCACTCTCTCTTATTGTAGGATTTCTTATAACTTATTGAGCAGGGCTGCTTCTAGCTTCACTCGCCCAGCTATACTCCTCTCCCAACTCCAGCACCTCTAGGTATCACTTTCCATCATACTAGAAGGAAAATGCCTTGTTGCTGCAAATTTCTGTTCTCTAAAGCTAGGTATTTTGGTGAAAATAAAAACCCATGTTCAAGTACTCATGCACGATCATGGATTCATGGGTTGTTGCGGTTAAGATATTTGTAAACTGCTGTGGTCTGAATATTGGTGTCCCTGCAAAATTCATACATTGAAACCTCGCCCCCATCTGGTAATATTAGAAAGTGGGACTTTGGTATATTGTTAGGCTATGAGGATGGTGCCCTTGTAAATGGGATTAGTGACTTTACACTAATTAGCCCTAGTACACTAAGATAGCTACGGTAAGTGGTCATCTGGGAAGATGCCTTTTCTAATTTGAGTAAAAATAGTCTATCAACATGCATTACGGATACTCCTCACTTAACAACCTATTAAATGACTGTTAAGACATGCTGTTCAGACTTAGGCCCACTGCATGCACTTATGACCTGTCCTGGTTTTTTTTTTTTTTTTTTGGTACAGTTCTATACATCTTGCTTATAGAGCCTCAATGTGTTTTTTTTTTTTGTATGGTACATCTTATTTATACAATTCTGTAATTTTTGCTGATTGTACTATACAGTATAGTACCAGAGTTTTATGTTCTGTTTTACATTACAGTACTGCACGTAAAAGTTATGCAAATAAAAGCAAAGTCATCATGTTGGAGTTTCCTTTGACCATTTCTTTGTTCTGACTATCGTAAGGTACATACATATAATTTCTTATTCAGCAAGCAATTCATTCAATGACCTAGTCACAGGAACGGAACTCAGTTGTTAAACAAAGAATGTCTGTATTCTAAAAAGAATGTCCCATGGTCAACAGAGTCTGGAAAACACTGTATTATGGCCCACTTATTGGAGATCATAACACCCATGTCTGCCATAATGGGAGAGGATTTTACAACAGAAAAATTTTAAGTAGATCAAGTCGGTGTCACAATAATTCAAATTGCTTTTAGGTAAAACTTATAGGAAAGTAAACTGTTTATTTAGAAAAGCATATAGAAGCAAAACCATGGCGCCATGCTAACTCACCAGCCACTCATGCTTTCTCCAGCATAAGCAATATATTCTGAGTGTTTGTCAGAAACACTGGCAGACCCTGGAGAAAGAACAGAGTTCATGGCTTTTGAAAAGGTGTTCAACAATAAGGGTTAAACTAAAAAGAGCTTTTGGTTTGACTTGGTTTAGACAGATGTTTATTGCTGTTAAAAATTATCAAACATGTTCAAACTGACCACCAAGCATTTTAGTGAATATTTACTGTGACTTGGGGGAAGACTGGCCTTTTGAGGCTAGCAAGTTTCTAAACTTTTGCTCTGAGATGCCAAAGTGCAGGGGTAGAGGCTGAGGTGACGCACAGGCATCTGATTCTAATCTCTAATTTAACTGTGTTTCCACAGAATATTCCGCCTCTGTGAACTAGAGGTTTGTTGCATTAATCTCATCTCAGAGTGGAAATCCTTTCTGCACAAACTCAAGCTTTAGGCCTTGGGGGACCTAGCATAGTCTTTGTTAAACTCTTTAAAAAAATATTAAGAATTCCTTATATTCTCAAACCATATTGGGGATCTCCAAATTTTGTGTATGTCAGTTATATCTTGCAGTGTTTATCATATTAGAAATGAAAGCCAGATGTTTGGAGCCCAAGAACACCAGGTGCTCTGTTCGTGAGCTGTCAGAATGTCGACGCTGCTGTCACAGGGTGGCTTGTGGCCTCTGTGGAGCCCCACTGTCTACAGGTGAGAGAAGAGTGGAAAGGTGAATTACATCTAAATGTTGCCTAAGAATTTTGACATCTTGGACCCCCAGGAAGGGACTCTACAAACTGCAAGGGTCTCCAGACCATGCTTTGAGAATGACTGTCATAATAGAAATGGTTTCTTAAAATCCTGTCCCTTTGTGCTCTTGGTAGGCACTGGAATCACCTTGTGGATATTGGCTAAAAGGCAGATTTCTAAATCCACACCAAGAGAGTCTGATTCAGAGGATAAAGCCCAAGGACTTTCCTAAACAGAAATCATGATGCCTCACCCTCATATCCCTCACCTCCTACTCCAACTCTCTCAGTGATTTTGATGCAAGATGAAGCAATCCTGCCTATATCTAATTACTCGCTGTTAAAATTGGTCTTTATCCAATTCACCCTGAATATATGCATGCGGTGGTTTTGTACCAGAGACAAATTTCCTGTTAAATACCTCATAATAAATAATGTGTGTGAGTTCCCCTTGCCTCGGTCTTGCCTCTGAGTGACAGGATGATAACCAGGTCATTTGTCCTGCAGGCGTGGGCAAGGTCAGGACATGACTTTTCCCACTTCTCGAAGGATGGGAAGCACCTGCTCCCTCTGCTCCTGGAAAGGTCTCCTCACTCTAGTCCTTTCGTGTATAAATAACATCTCCCCAGCAGCTCAATAGCCTGGGTGGCCCTAACCTTGAGACCGGTCTGTATTCCCAGGCCTCCCTTGTCTTTGAAATGCAAACTTAGAGGGAGCTAGCAGGCTGTCTTCTGAGCAGCACCTTGGGCTTAGCCTGGGGACCTACTCAGGGCTCCACTTGGCCCACCTGACTGGGAAAGAATACTTAGTACATTTTCAGATCAGAGCAATGAATTGGACATATGGCTGCAGATTCTACTCTTTTGAGACATGAATAGTGATGGGATGCTGGAGATTTTTACAGACACACTGACAAATTCCAGGGAAAATTTCTTTCTGCACACCTACTTACCAGAAGGAGAAGAGGAAGCCTAACTGAACTAAATATTAATACAAGTAATTCAGTGCCAGGCCCTTACACCTCAGCACATTCAGTCGGGTCCACAGTGCCTGTGGTGTATGGGGTCAGGTTATAGAACCTGTGCAGAGCTTTGATGGTGCAGAGTATCCACTTTTATGAATGGATATACAATAACAAGAATTGTCAGAAAGGCAGGGAATAAAGTCATGGATATGAGTAAACAAAGACTGTGCCACAAGGACAGGCCGGAAGGGGCATCCCTGCCACTGCTGGTCCTGAGGGCAGCTGTCATTTGTACCAGTGCTGCCAAGCTCCCAGCATTGTTGTGGTTTGGATGGCCCTGGAACCTAGACCAGAGATGCCCGGTCCTGATCTTTGGCAAGACACACATATTTTTGAGGTTAAAACAATCAGGCTCCAGGAAAACACTTCTTTATCCTTACTCTACATCTTTGAAACAAAAGACCACTGTGCCAACACTGTGAATATTTGTGGGTAGCCTCCCTGACAACACTACAGGTGGACACTGCTTCCAAACAGGGAACAGCAAAAGAACTTAGTAGGAAGAGCAAAATTAACTTGTCAGATCCATTTAAGATGCTATCACTGCACTACCTTCTTAGATGAGGAAATCACATTTTCCAGCAGCACTGAACATCCATTTTCTTGTTTTGTTTTATGTTTTAATTTGTGGTCCTGAAGATGCTTATGAATTAATGTGGTATTTGCTATACGGTAGTTATACATGGAAGCTACAGAAATGTTTGTGTCTTGAATTCATGTTACTCTTAAATTTGTATATATGTAAGTCTAGTCTGCCACTATTGTTTCTGGATGTTCCTCTCACTGCCAACCAAGAATCTGGGCCTGGGGATTTAGCTCAGTGGTTAGAGTTCTTGCCTCACAAGCACAAGGCCCCAGCACACACACACACACACACACACACACACACACACACACACACGCACACACGAATCTGATTTGATAGCCCCAAAATCTAAGTGAAGAGTTTACATACCGACAGATGAAGGATGTCCATATATCCAATGTGTAGCTGCAAGGGAGGCTGTGCAAGTGAATGTTTGGTATTTTGAACTTCTACAGTAGGAGATGAACGTTGCTTCCCACCAGCTCCAACATGGTAAATATTACCCAGACATAAGAAAAGATCCAGCTGGTGGACAGACAAAAAAATCAAACCAGAACAAAATGACAAAACAATTAACCACCCAAGTCTGGTATACTTTGCTATATCCATCATGCTCTGTGAGAAATAGAACTACTGTAGGCTACAAGACTGGTTGGTGTATGCTTGAATATTAAATGTTTTTCTTTCAAAATTCTTATCAGGAAATTTGCTCTTACTACCTTTGAAAGCAAAAGCGTTTACACTCTTGCAAGTCTCTACTCCCAGTACATATGTTAAATTAAGCTTCTAGCTGGCCCTACCATTTCCTTTATATGTTTTTAAAAATTATTCTTGGCATCTAAAGATATTCTTGGTAACTAGTTTTCCCACACAATGTACAAGCTCGATTTCTTCATATATTCTCTCTAGGGGGTTAATGAGTAATATGTATCCATTACCAGGGTGGTTGTTAAAAATGTACACTACTAGTTTCCCGCCACAATCTTCCTACATCAGTGTTTCTGAAGCTGTGGTCCCCAACTCTGAATTAAAGGGAGATTCTTGTGCATACTTGACTTTGAGAGCCATTACATTTTTTCTTTAATTTTCTTTTATCACTTGTAGTTTTTGGCAAAAGTGGGAAAGGCAAACTTTGCAATCCACAAAAAGTCTATTTTCTAGATGACAGAAATGAAACAATTGGTTAAAAGCAAGAAACTGCATTGTGCAATAAAAACTCCTTTAATTTTTCTAAAAATTGGGATCTTTGATCATTTTGAAGTGAATCTAGGCACAGCCTCTCTTTCAGTATCTTGATGAATTATTCTGGAATTAAAGAGAAGGTATAAAAGAGTGACCAAAAGACAGCTCTTTGTCTGCTAAGGTAGTCTTCACTGTGGGACTAGTTGCCCAAAAGCCTATTTTTTTCTATAACCTTGGCTAAACCCCTTCATTTATCTGAGCATTAGTTACCTCACACACAAGGAAGGACAATTGAAGAAAATTATCTCTAAATTTCCTTTGACTATTAATAGTCATTCCATCATTCTTTTTCTCCAGAGGAAGCATAAAACTAAATCAGAAGCTAAAATGGAAATGAAAGCAGAAATTCTCTAAAGCAACAAATAGTGAAGATATGTGCTGTTTTATAGCCAATTTCGATTTTTATGTTCTTTCTTAAAATAAAAAAAGTAACAATACTATACAACAGTGATAAAGAATGAAACGTAGCTACACACATCAAGTTGGATGGATCCCAGGAAATAATGTTGGGTGAAAAAAAATCAAGTTATAGAAGAAACTGGATAGTGGTTCCATTTATAGCAATGGAAATCATTCAACTTAGGTGCTAAATTACAGTGAAAAGCAAGAGGATGACAAACCAAAATATAGGGTAGTCCTTTTTTTCCGTAGAGGAATAATATGACATCATGCAGTAGCAGGTAATGTCACTCTTTATATGTGCCAAAAGGTGTCCTAGTTTATATTCAAAGTTACCAAAACTACTATTAACCATGAGGTGGACACATGGTTGTCAGTTTTGTTGTAACATGTCGTGTCCTGTATACATGTTATAAATACTCTTTTGTATTCATTAATCTTTTTTGTATGGTACTGGGGAGTGAACCTGGGAACTTTGCACTGAGCTACATTCCTAGGCTCTTTTTTATTTTATTTTTAAACTTTGTGGCAGAGTTTTACTAAGTCACCAAGTTGCCTAGGCTGGGCTTGAACTTGTGTTCCTTCTGCCTCTGCATCCTAGAGTGCTGGGATTATAGGCATGTGTCACTATGCCCCACTCATTCAGTTTTTAATTAAAAAAAAATAAGTCCAAAACCCATACATAGTAAATTTGTGTCTTCTGTTGCATGTTTCCTTGCTCCTATATTTCTTCCTAGACTTCCATGTTTAAGTAAAGAGGTGTTTCATGAGAAACATGAAACAGAGCCTCTTACTTTGGTTGTTCTTCATATAAAAAATAAAACAGCATCAACAACACAAGGTAAGAGAACATCAACAAATCTGTAGTGGGTCCCTTTGCTGAAATCAACCAGAACTAGATAAACATGGATTGTGTCAAGTAAACCTTTGTGCAAACAGAGAAGTTTGGGGCCAGATTTCCGCAGCACCATCCTCTACAACTATTGTAAGTTCCTACATTTGAATAAAACAGAACAAAAAAATTCCACTTTTTATTTATAAATAATGAAAATTAGGGCTTATTCTTCCTCAGTTCCTCCATCATAAATGCAATTTTTATTCAAAATGTCATTATACAGACACTGCTTTGCAGCGACTATTCTTATGAATGTGGAGTCTGGATTTTCCGGCCACACTGTTGAAACTAGGAGTCTCCCACCAGGGGAGTGGTGGGTGGCAGAGTTTTGGGAAATATTATCCTAAACGTTTATGATCCCCTTATTTCAGCTGGCCAGTCTTCTCAGCTTATAGGGGATGAAACAGCAAGGCAGATGTATCAGTCAGTGTTTGGTAAGGGAATAGATCTAATACAGGACACATAGATTTATAGGATTATTTTATAATATTAACCCCAAAAGTCAAATGCAGAAGAGTGCAAGAGATCTGTCTGCAGGCTAGAGACCAGAAGAATCCAGTCGAGGGCCTAGAGCCCACGGCAATGTCCCTATCAGCAATCTGTACTGGAAAGGCCCAAAGGCCAGTGGTGGAAGCAAGAAAGTCTGGGCCAGCAGGTGAAGGATCTGTGCCAGAGACCGAGGGGTCTGCACTGACTGGAGCCAGGAAGTGAGGCTCGAGACAAAGACCAAGACCAGAGCTCCCCCGAAGAGAACAGCGGCCATCCCTGGCGACAGTGAGGACCCAAGCGCCTCCTCCCATGAGGACAGCTGAGTTTGTGTCACAAAAACCAGCCACGGCAGAGCTTCTCCTCGGAAGTCAGCAGCATGCCATCTTCCCCTCCTGTTTTCTTCTTACACCATTCTGGCAACAATCCTCAGGTGGGTCTTCTACCCCCAGAACCACGCTCAGTTTAGCTGTGCGTTTCCCACTCCAGTTGGTCATCAGTTAATGCATTACAGTAGAGAAAACAAAGAAACACACGATCTTTGAGATTTATAACTCGTGAATTATCTCCCCAGTCTAAGGAATTTGACGATTAACAATAGTACCATGTTTGCTGTTTTAGGCACTTTCTTGTTGCCGAGACACAATACCCAATCCCTGCAATTTAAAGGAAGAGAGGTTTATTTGGGGTCATGATTTTAGCCCATAGTTGCTGGCTCCAAGGCAGGAATGGTGAGGGACACATGGTGCAATGGAGGAGAGGTGCCCATGGCACGGTAATCAGGAAGCAAGGAGAGCAAAGAGAGGAGGAGGGGTGGGCAATGACTCGTTCCAGGCCACACCCCCCAGTGACCCGCCCCTCCCGGCCAGACCCCACCTCCTAAAGGCCAGTCAGCTATTCTGCTCCCTGTGTGATCCAATCACCTTTCAAAAGTTCCTCTCTGAGCCAGGAGGCTTTGGGGGGTCAACCAGAGATAAACCGTAACATTTGCCAAATTACAAACACACTACCTCGCTTTCTTCTCTGCCAAATCCCCTCCATGATTCATATCCCGGGAGTTACAGCTCTGTGTTTGAGTGTGTATGATCAAGTTCCTTAATTACATATCTAACTCCCCTATCCCCCAGATTATATAAAAAGAAAAGAATCTCACATCTCATGTGAATACACAGAAAAAAGAGTTTTACTTCTCTGAAATTCAGTACCTAACACTAGTCATAATTAAAAATATAGGTAGAAAATAGAAATAATATACTCAATCGGTTTTGGGACACACACACAATAAACTTTGGGGTTTGTTCTACTTGTGAATGTTACAGGAATGCATTTAAAAAGCAAGAACCTAAGTACCTCACAGCCATTTATCCTAGAGAATGCAAAAGAAAGCCATATCATATCTTATATCTTGTTGCTATGGAAAGTTTCACAGTTTGTGTATGCACCCTAATCTATTTTCAAAAATGGAATAGACTATGCAATAAAAGTAAAATTCATTGTAATTCTAAACATTTAAAGCAGAGGTGGCATTTGATAATAAAATTTATAGGATTTCTCTCCTGTTAAACTGAAAAATAAAGTTGGCTCCATTTGTAATTTTTATAGGGGCAGCATCTCTTTTGTAGTTATTTGAAATACGTGATAAAACCGGATGTAACAGAAATAACATCCATGACATCTAAAACTGCTGTGGTGAGGGACACACGCAGCAACAGGGGAGAGAGGGCCGAGAGATGTGCACAGAATACTGACTGCTGGGCTGTTGCCGGATGCACGTTCACTTAAACTGAAGCAAAAGCAGAGAGACATTTGAGTTGAGACACAAGGTAGTGTCATGGAAGAGCTCAACCATATGTTCAGGGCAAATTAAAAAACTCTGTGGTCAACACGATCAAAAGCAACTGACATTTCTAACACAAAGATCTGAAAATGTTGGTGAAACTACTTCATATTTCCATTTGGACTCCCAGAGAAAGACCCTATTAAGTCAAACTAAATTGTACCATGTGCCTTAAAGAGATGTCTGTCTGTTTTAATTTTCCTAACATTCCTCACTGAGATTTGGCCTAATAGTGATTGTACGGCGCTATTAGGAATGCATGTAATAGAAAAAAGCAATCGCCAGCTCCTGGTTTGTAATTTGGTACTATTCAATCATTTTTTCTCACAATCATTGTAACAGTGAAAGGATATCTTAATAGGTCTCAAACCCTAATGAAGCAACGATGAAATTTTGTATTAATATTGGATTTAAAGGACAGATTGTAAATGCATGTATCTTCCAACCATACTTAATTATTGTTAGTGTGTTACTCCAGACAAAGAAATTCACTTTACAAATGAATTTAACAAGGCAATGCATTTTGTGTTTTGTTTTTTTAATGAAATCTAACTCTTTAAGACAGTTAGGGTTTTAATACTTAATTTTCTTTGACGATGTAGACTAGGATGACTTTGTATGCTTTGAAGACATTGTTGGGTACCTTTTCTTTGCACATAATACAATAAAATGCTATGGAAACGTCACCTTGCCAATAATGCATTTTGATCCTGAAGTGATGATCCAATCAGAGGAACACTGAGCAGGTAAAAATTAATCTAAAGGAAACAAGGAAGTCTTTTGCATACAGGTGACCACTTACAAATTAGCAAGAAAATCAGCCAAGGAGGTAAAAATAGTCTGCCAGGGAAATACAGCAGAGTGAATAAAGATTGATCACCGATCTACGGCTTCATTCACTGGTGTCTGTTCTAGGCACACCATGGTGTTTTCTGTCAACACTGCTGAATTGTATTTCCATCTCCGTTCATCTACAATTTGGTGTTTTCTGGCCCTGACTTGTAATCATGAAGATCTTCGCAAATGCCCAGCTGATCTGGGCCAACCTGGACTCTCATTTTAGTTTATCAAATACTATTTCAGTTCCAAATGAACTCTTCTTATTACCCTTAAACTGTAAGCAATAAATTTCAAATTTCTCATAAAATCTGAACCTCTAGGCTCCACAGGGGCTTTACATACAATATCATTTATTTGGCAACATTTCCATAGGGTAGTTATAATTATTCTAGTTTCTTTTCTTTCTCATAAAAAAAAATGCTGGGCTGGGGATTTAGCTCAGTGGTTAGAGTGCTTGCCTTGCAAGCACAAGGCCCGTTCGATCCCCGGCACCAAAAAAAAAAAAATGCTGCTCATAAAAAAAATGCCAAGACTCAAGAAAATGACTTGCCTGAAAATCTCAGAGCTTCTATGTGGCCGAGGTAGGATTTGAACCCAAGACCAGAAAACTTTGAAATAAGCACTATTTATTTTCCTTTTGCTAGGCCACTCTAGTCCCTCCAGATAGCAATCTTAAAAGACTTTGCTGGATGTCTTAGTCTGCTCTGAATGCCATAATGAACTATCGTAGACTGAGTGGTTTGGGAACAAGAGAAATTTATTTCTCCCAGCGGTGGAGTCTGGGAAGCCCAAGGTCAAGGCGACAGCAGATTCGATATCTGACGAGAGCACGCTTCCTATTTCCAAGACGGCCTTCTCCTGTCAGTGGGAGAAGAGGAGAGGAAAGGGATGCTTTCTTGAGGGCACTAATCTCACTCACGACGGCCCGGCCTTACAGTCCGATCGCCTCTGAAGGCCACACTTCCTAATACCATCTCCTGAGGGATTAATTTTCACCATATTAGTTTGCTGAAAACAAATTTGTTCAACGTCTCAATTCAACAGAGGATACAGATATTCAGACCATAGTGGTGGATTGTCAGCCAAGCGCGTAAGAAAAGGGTCGCTGCAAGGACCATCCACAGGGGAAACAGTGCTCAGGGAGATTAGCGAAGGAGCTCTGGGCTGGCCTCGGTGCAGGTTGATTTCTGAGAGGCGACACCAGAAACGTCTTGCGGAGTCTGTGTGGAGCGGGCTGCAGAGCAAGGACAAGGCGCGGGGTCTCGGGCTGCGGCAGACCGGCTGCACCTTGCCCTCACCCCCGATGCCGGCAGCTCCGGAGACAGTTCTGGTTGTGGGAAGGCCAGCAGGGAGCACGCCGGTAGCTTCTATGGGCAAAGAGGGCAGGAATGTCGCCAGCCCCCACGTGGGCAGGACAGCACCCCGCCGAGGAAGGATTCCCCAGCCCCAGCTGCGTGGTCTGGGTAGGACAGAAGAAATAAAGATAGGGAAAGGGAGACACAGAGAAACTGTGGTTTGAAAACTGTTCTTTTAAGAAAAAACTGCGGCTTCTGGACACAAAGGTTACTCAAGTCTTTCTCCCTCCCAGGAAACTCCACACAAATTAAAAAATCCTTAAAAACACGTTGAGCCTGTAACTGGGTCCCCCGCAGACCCGTCCCCAGCAGAGCACCTGCATGTTTCCGCTTGGACAGGTGCCACCGCGCGGCCTGGCACTCTAGATAGCTCATCCGAAGACGCCCCGAGACCCGGCGGTCCACCCGGCTCAGGTTGCAATGTGCCTCTCTGAGGGCGCGCACTGTTCTGAGTGCACACTTTTACAATTCTGCCGAGCAAACCTCTTTATGCCTTTTAGTGACACACACTGAAAATTCTTTTGCTGCAATGAAAGTGCACAAACCTACAACTTACTCTGTGGGTGGGGAGAGTCGAGATACCCATCTCATCTCTGGGGTGCTTCCGTGGCCCCCACTCAGTGACACGTTTAATATAGTCCATTTCACTGCACCGCGCTTTCTTTATGGGATTGATTGTTTTCACTTAATTATTTTGAAGGAGTTGGATTAAATTACTCAAAGTGAATGAAGCAGTTTGCAGTTTGTTCATGGCTGGTGGACTGAGGGCTGATTCCCTCTTAAACTATAGGTGCGGAGTCTCCCGATCTCTCTCCCTTTGAGATTCTTTGACTCTAATGACTTAGAAATAACTGCTAATTTAAAATCACTCCTTGCTTTGTCTTCGATGGAGGCAACGTCTTCACCCTTGGCCTTGTTTTTATTTTTTTATTTTTTCGGCCTTGTTTTTAAACCAGAGGTAGAAACCAAAAGCCCTTTCTCTGCAATCCCCCTTTTGTTTGCATCAAACTCCATACAAATCTGTACCGCTACGGCAGCTCCTGACAGAAGGCTTCTCCAATGTGGTATCGCACAAGCCAATCTCGGAGTGGGGACACTAGCTCTTCACTCTATGAGCTTCTTTTCAAAACATCACAATGAAACCTTTCCTTTACCCCTCCAAGATGGAATCTCAGCTCCAGCACAGTATTAGCGGTTCATATATTCAACCAGGCACTTTTGCTTTTTTTGGAAGATAAGGTTTCTTCTATGTCGATTATGAAAAGGCATTTTAATGCTATCTCTCCGACTTATTCTCCCGTGCATCCCTTTTCCATGTTCACATTATTCACAGCAATACCCTGCTCTTCTTTCTTTTTAAATAGCATGGCTTTAAAGCTGAACGGACCCTAGTGGAAATGATCAGGGAGGATTTTGTAGCGATATTGTTTCTGAGGCAGACTTTCGTTTCTCCTCCTCACAGGCTGAACGAGGACACTGTTTGTCCCCTTGCAGCCCCACAGCGTGGACAGTGTTTACCGCTCTTCTTGATCAAAATCTTTTGCCCTGGAGATTCTTGAAAGACAACTCAGAAATAAGTGGGGCTTTTTTTTTTTTTTTCATTTTAGCTATTGATCGACCATTCAGTGCTAAAGAATATCGATTATGATCTTGGATAGAGAATACAGCCGAAGAATGGAGGGAAGCAGTCCCATGTTGTGTGGCTCGTTTTTCCTCGGACAAACAGTCCAGTCATCCTGTGGCGTCTTGCTCGGGGCCTCTGTCCTTGTCTGCTGGCAGTGATGTGAGGTGCCCTTGGGACCTCGCCCGCCTGGAGTCCAGGGACTTTATACTTAGCATAGAATGGTGAGCGATAGCAACAAGATCACCAGAATACCAACTATTCCAGGAAGAGCTACCAAGCCTCCCTTAATAACCAGAGTGATGAGGACTGAGCACAGCTGTTCCCAAGTACCACATGCGGGCCGCTCCAAATCAGCGTCCATGGCCACTACCATCAGAATGCAGTTCAAAGGCAAGGTGCTTTGAAGGTTATTTTAAAGATCAAAGGTCAAGCTGAAGTACATTGCACTTAAGTCAAAACTTCCTCATTTCTGGGCGACCCCACAAAACTGTAACTGATAGGAGAGGTCAAAACCTGCCAGAGGTACTGTCTCATTTTACTATTCATTGCAACTACTGTAAAGTCATCTCTCTCTACATCTCCCTCCTACTTAGCTCCCACAAGATTCTCTCTGTAACAGGTGCTGTCTCTCCATATACAATCTCTCGCTTGCTTATTTTTCTTTAGTTATGTTCAGTTTTGTTCTTCTAACTTTTGTTAAGCACCAATTGCATACAGGCTTAAATATTCTGTTATTTCTAGAAAGTAGGAACTATGATTATCTCTCATTTCACTGCAGTTTGGGCACTGAGTAACTTGCTCAAGGTTTGCCTAGGGAAAAGGTAGTGGCTCCAGAGTGTGGACCCTGATTATTTAGTTTCAGGCTTGGTGCCGTGTGCTCTGTCTGACTGGCTTATTCTTCCACCGGCAGAGAAGTGAATCAGCATGTGGTGAACATCTTGCTTCCTGAAGTGTCCCTGTCACTGCTGTCCTACGAGCCTAGACATCGTGTGAACTTCTTCTCCGGCTTCACAGATCATCCAGGATCACCAGCCTCCCAACTACAGCGAGTGGAGAGTTCCTTTTCTTAGTAAAGAGAACGGAGTTCTGATTTCCTCAGGCAGAGGCCAAAGACTACAGTAAACAGTCATGAAAGTAGGACCAAAATCAAAATTTTGGGAAAGTGTTAAATTCTTTTAAAAAGAAACTAAAACGCACATATATAAATTAAGACTATTGTATTTATTTGCAAATACACACATACCTATATGAAACAGAGGAACATAGACTTTTGACTGGATTCTGGCTTCCTGGCTCTTCCCATCTCTAAGACAGGGATAAGGTCATCTTCTTTTTCGCTTCCCAAGATGACTTTTTAGTGGCTCCAACATTTTAATCTCAGAGAATTTTACTGGGTCCCGAGTTAATGTCTATTGTTTTTTATACATGTTTTCTAATGATGCGTGCACAAAGTGTTGAGTTTTTGTTTGTTTTGCTTTTGTTTTGTCTTTTAGTCCCTGGATAAAAATCTTCATTTGGTTTAGAGAAAACTGAAGGTTTCTATTGCTAAAACTAAGAGAGATGAATTGATATTTAGATGTATTTTTGTTTGGCTGAATATGAGAACAGCAAAACATAAAAACACCATTATAATATATTCTACTTCTCTTAATTTGACACTAAGCGGCTTGCTTTCCTTCATCCATAGTCAACGTTGGCTCACCAGAAGGTTGGTAGTTAAGAAACAAGCTGTTAAATATTAAGCCGTATCCATGTAATTGAATGTTTTTGGTCTGGCTATGTTCTAAATATATGCTATTAAGATACTGTTCTGCAGAGATATTTAATTACTGACATCTAATCATGTTACTGCTGTTTCTTTAACCAAGCGAAAATATGAAGTGCTGGAAAGAAAATAGTTTTATTTTAAACAGCAACATTTTATTAATCTCGGCAATAAAACCAAATTCAAATCTCCAAATGAAATCTTCCCTTTTTTAAGGATAGCTCTTCTCAGTCTGGTAATCCTCCTGTAAGGCTGAGATATATAGCCGTACTTAAGGCGTTAAAACATTCTCACAAATAATGCACACAATAAAAGTTAATTATGCTCGTTTATTACATCAAAATAAAATCTAAACCATGAAATTCACGAGGAGAATCTCATAGTCAGCTATGGAACATTATTTTAGATGTTTACGACCATCACATTTTTAACATCATCGACAATTTGGGAAGACATTAAGACCATAATCATATAATAATAGTAATATCTTCCACTTGCACCCTGCTTTCACACATTTACAAACATTACCCCATTTTATCATAACAGCAGTGCTATGAATTAGAGAAGATATTGTTGTAATCGTTTTATATATGGACAAAATGAGGCCATCGAATTTATGTGATTTGTTTTGGTTTACATGGCAAGTTAAGTCATAAAACTGGAATTATGCAAAACTCTGAGTTTAAATTCCTGAGAATTAGAAACTAGGGTAAACATTAGTAATTTTGTAATAACAGTTTATGATGTTTAGTCTTACCTTTTTAAAATTAAGGGGCTTTGGTTAAAATGATAGGGCAAAAAATGATTTGATCAATAAATATCTGCTTTTGGTCCAGACAATACCGGTAGTTCTAACTTTGTGCAAATATAACAAATAGTGCTTTTAAAATATCACAAAATCACCTTTGTCAAAAAAAATACTTTAGAAGAAAACTCTATTGATTTTTCTTCTCATCTTCATTTTACCTCCTCTTACAAAAAAGTTCACGTCTATCTAAAAGAACTGAGTGACGACTTCTCTCTAGCATCTGTGAACATGTCCAGAAGAGGTACATAGAAAGTAGAAGTGATGTTCCTTGAAAGCTGAAATGATTTTTAAGGGCATCACTGTGAAGTACTTTGGAGATGATCTGGTTCACATTCATGAGAGAGTCAGGAAATCTGAAGTTTCATCTTTAAGAACTTCAGTATACCAGCATCTTATACCAGTCATCAAGATATTTAAAATAAAGGAACAGACTAGCTTTATAATTTCATGACCATGAGTTAGAATACTGCATAAGCTCAGTAATTTAATAGGTAAGAGGCAATCTAGGCAAATAGATAGATATTGAGCTGTGATGATAGTTGAATATGTGAATCTAGCTTCTAGAATGGTTATTCCAACTTGCCTTGAGCAAAATTCTGATTTAATCTTTCTAATGATCCAGATCAGGTGTCAGGAAACATTTTATGTAAAGGTCCAGATAGTAAATATATCAGGCTCACAGGGCATACAATAGGGGACACAATTGTTCCAAGTACTCAATTCTGCCATCATAGCATAATACATTGCAGCCAAAATATAAACAAGAACAAAGCTGTGTTCCAATAAAACTTTATTTACAAAACCAAGCAGCCACTGGCTGGGCTGTAGGTTGCTGACGCATCATTTAGACCAGTTGTATTTTGTTGTTCCATGATTATCTACGAAACATTCTTTCAAAATGATTCTTTTCATTGCATTTCCAACCATTTGTTCTGGCATCCACATAGAAACAAAAATTTGTTTATTACATTTTCTGGTCAAATAATAGTCTTACAATTAAATTATCCTTGCTCTTTTTTCTTGCCCACAAACATTCAATTTATTAAACATCTGTTAGGCAACAAGCAATATCCTGCACCAGAGAAATAACTTGAACAGTCAAGATACGGCTGTCAGGGAGCTAATAGCCTATTCAGGGGACTTCTGGAAATGAATATATCCGAGTGTTAGGGAGGTAACCTGGGCATTGTCAGGATCACAGGGCTGGTGCAGGCAGGATAATGGTCGCTGAAATACATCCAGGGTGAATATGTGAACTTCCATGGCCAAAGAGATTCCAGGGATGTGAGGAAGTTAGGCTCTTGAGATCAGGAGAATTTTCTGGATCATCTGGGTGGGCTCGAAATACTCAGAAAGCTCTTGCCAGGGAACAAAGCGGGCCAGAGAGTGTGTAGCAGAGAGGGAGCTGCCACTCCGAAGCAGATCACGGTGGTCTGAGGACACGCAGGCAGCCTCTAGGAGGCGGAAGAAACAAGGGAACGCTTCTCCCTCCGGCCCCCAGAAGGAACTCACTCTGGCTGACACCTTCACTTCATGGCTTCTGACTCCCACAGCATAAATGCGTGCTGTGTGAGGTCATTAAGTTTACGGTAATTTGTGAGGGCAGCCGTAGGTCATGATGACGGGGCTGGGGTCCATTCTGTGAGTGGGTGGGGCTGCAGGAGGGATGGAGAGCAGGGCTCCTGAACCAGGCCTCGACAGATTACCTAGAGTCCTGAAGGAAGACACGTGTTGAGGAAAGAAGGCCGCTCCGGGCGAATGAACAATCCAAGGACAAATGCGGAGGCATGACGTTTGGCGTGTCTGGGCAATTCAGAGAATTTGTGAATTTATTATGGTTTTCTTTAAGCAGGTCTGTGGAAGGACACAGAGTAGAATGTGCATAGAGAAGGGATACTGCACATTTTTAAGCCACGGGGGTGATAAAGCGGTATGTCTTTCCTGTGGGCTCAAAGGGGACCAACCCAACACCTCTGTTCAATGTGACTGAAATTCGGTAGCTGGAACTCTCCGCTAAGTCCCCCAATCTTTCCACCTCGGGCATCTTTCGGTGGAGCTTGAGGAAGCTTGGTGAGAAATGTTGCAAAAAATGTACTCAGGCCCTTAATGTCGGTGTATTTAATAATCTCCTTTGGATGAGAAAATAGACTCTGGGCACCTACACTAAAAGAATATAGAGCCGCATACCAGATAAATGCTTACGGGACTGACCAGCCATTACAACTCGAAGCAGATGGCTGCCCCTTCAATAGAAAGGGCAAATGGGGGTGTTTCAGTTCATGAAGCACATTATCAGATGTTTTCTTTAAAAAGTACCTTTTACTGTGCTCATGGATGAGATTTATCCTGTCAAAAAGAGGCGATCTGGAGTTTTACCACATGTGTACAGATTAATTTGTTTTTAGACAGGTATACCGGTGATCACTGGTTGGTTCCTATCTTGCCAGAACACATGTCAAATAAAGTCTATTGTTTATTGAAGAAACTACTTAGCCCTGATTGAACTATTTAAGAAATGAAAGTGTATTTGAACATTTGTATTTCATACCAGAGATCTGGTTTGGGGGTAAAATTTTTAAGTGTGACCAGTTCTGATTTAGGTAGCTACCATCAAAATACAACAACAAAAGAAAATATGATTTCTTTTTGTAGCTTAGACATATGTACTCTTTAACTTTGTAAAGTTGGAGTTCTGCTTCTTAAGGTTTAGTCCAGCATCCAGACTAAGTGCTATATTTGAATGGAAGCTATTTGAAGGTGGAAATCATATCTGGTCTCCATTCTTGCATCTTTCATAGTTACTCCTGAAATATTTTACATGCTGGAGGTGTTCAAGACAATGAATGAATGAGTGAATAAAGAAATATTTTTAGGTTAAAAGAACGAGTGTATCAGGGATGATCAGCAAATATGGCGAATGTTTACATTAAAAATATAACATAGTTAAAGTCACATTGCCATTAAATCCCTTCAAAATACGCCCCTCACTTTGAACACACTTGGCCCATCATTCTTACTAGTTTCTGAAGCAGTTCTGGAAGTCCCCGTGAGTGTCTTTAATCGCACTGTCTCAGCCACCTGATGTCCTGAATCCATTCAAAATGTTTATGGCAGGGCTGGGGATTGAGCTCAAGTGGTAGAGTACTTGCCTAGCAAGGTGCAAGGCCCCGAGTTTGATTCTCAGCACCCTCCTCCCCACAAAACTCAAAAGCAACACCAAAACCCAAAACAAAATGTTTATGGTAATTTTGGTCAAATAAAAACGTGATGGTGTGTCCTCATCCACCTTATTCACCGGATCTGGGACCATGCGACTTCTGGCTCTTCCTCTAAGTAAAAATGACCGTGAAAGGTTAACACTTTGAACTAACTGACTCAAGACATTGAGGCAGCCAGGGCAGCTCAATGAAAGACACTGGCGAAAGAGGACTTCCGGAACGGCTTGGGAAAGTGGCGAGACAAAGGGCTAAGTGTGTTCCAAGTGAGGGGAGTATCTGAGGGGGATTTACAGCAATATGTCTTTTACTGTAATGAATTTAAAAACATTTTTAAACATTCACCATATTGTTTGATCACACTTCCTCCTGCCTGCTTTATGCTGGTGGAGTTGGAATGGAGAAAAGAAGAGAGACATCAGTGGCATTTAGCCCTGTTACTCATTGCCATGTTTTATCATCATTCCTAATTACCTTGAATAAGATTCTTCTTTTACTTGCTGATCTCTACTCACGAAAACAGCACCCTTCTTTTCTAGGGATTGCTAAAATAAAGTCCCCCAGTTTTACATCAAATGGTGGGTCTTTAAACAGGAATATAATCCAACCCTGCAAAGTATTTAAATTCTGATGCCTTTCCTCATCCACATCTGTGCTGTGAGGGAGGCTATCATACTGCTGAACTCGTAATACCATTCAGTCTTTCTGATAAATATAAATTATGTATCACTTACTCCCCATTTTATGGGCTTGATGGCATTTAGAATCATATTACCCAGCGCCATCATGCTCCCTTTTCCACTTCTCACAGCACTGAGCCCCTCTGCTAAAGGGACAAATTGGCAAATGTGGCATAGGAGTGACAGGCTTTCCAACAGATAGATGAAGTGATTGTATAATTTAATCCTGGCCACTTACTGCATGGGAGCCTTTATGAAGGAGAGAATCACAGTAGCCGTTTCTTCCCTTCAAGGATATAAGGAAGGAGATATTAATCTTCTATGATTGAGATACGGGTTCGACTGGTGGGAAAGAATGTGAGAAACACCACCAAAAGGGAAGTGCTGGATGCGCTATTGTGGTTATTAGTCTTCCTTAACAGGCTGATGAGGAGTCCTCTGCTAGTTCAAATCAGAGAGTGCTGGGAAGATGTCCCTTGGCAGAGAGCTGAGCATCTCATCCCCGGGAGAGAAATATGAGTGTGCTAGGAAATTGGAGATCAATGTGCAGTCACTTGCAGCAGTCTTTAATGCAAACATCCCCACGGGTGACCTCCAGAGCCCAGCGGCTCTACTCCTGGGTGAGCAGAATTAGCAGAAACCGGAAAAAGCAGGGAGGGCACCTGATTATTTAAGGCTCTTAGTGTTAGAGCAATTCGCTGCCGAAGATGATTATGGATGATGAAGACGAAGCTGACGTTGAAAGAATACAACAGTAAACTGAAGCAGTTCTGGAACAGGGACTTGGTACAGAGTTCACATTTCTCTTAAAGCAAGCCCAGCAGAATCAGGGTTCAAACAGATAATGAAGGAAGAGATCAGAACAGCAGCTACAAGAATCAGGCAGCCGAATGCGTAATTTAGGTAGACAGTACAGTTGTGTGTACACATTGACAAAACCAGCGATACGTTAATTAGAAAGGAGGTTCTGGCTAAAAAACAAGAAACATGAAAAAATCAATATGTCAAGGGGCAGTTGTTTGTGTTGATGGATGTAACATCTGGTAAGTGGTGACCCTGGAAAGCGATCAATATTGATGGAGTTAGATGGTCATTTGGGGGTGTTTAAAAAGGGGGTGGAGCAGAAAGGTGCTGCCCTTTCTGAATGAATAGACTGCAGTGCTTTGGAGAAGCCAGTGAAATCTTAATGTGGAATAAATTTCACTGATAAGCAGTCTTGGGATTTATTTAGGCTGAAACATTTTCATTCGAAGAAGTCCTTTTTGGCACAATTATGCTTCCACTTCATTCCCATATTCCTTTTTTTTTGAAAACTTTATTTCGTGTTTTTCTAGCAGGAGAAAATCGCCTCTCATAAAGGTCTCTTGATAGAACATAAGCTCTGTGAGGGCGGGGACTGGGGTGGATTTCCTCCTGCTGTATCTCCAGTAGAGCAGAGCCTGGCACTTAGTCCAGGTTCCATACAGATTTGCAGAATCTCTACATTTGCCTATTTTCTTTCAGTTCCTAGTTGCTTTCTGCTCACTCTCCTGCTTCTACTTGTTGCTCCAGAAAGTGGAGTTGCTAGGAGAACATAGATAACAGAGACCTTTCTACGGCGATGAAGCAGGACTTAGCTATCCACTCCCTATTCTCAGTAGAGAATCGATTTTGTAGTGATTCAGGCTGTCACCATTTACTATATGCTTGATTACCTCCACAGTAAGGCACTCACTTCCCATTCTGGGTTCTCAGTTTTCTAGAGATATCTAACTGTTCCTTTTATTGTCTGTTCTTATATTTAACTTAATATGCCTTCTTACCACCT
Source organism: Hystrix cristata (assembly GCA_004026905.1). NCBI lineage: Eukaryota > Metazoa > Chordata > Mammalia > Rodentia > Hystricidae > Hystrix > Hystrix cristata. Next base: position 21,933 of record PVJO010008994.1, on the reverse strand, counting down.
TCACATACTCATGATCTTACTTAGCATCAAAAGAATACGTCAATGAACAATCCATTATTTGAGGAAGGACAAATCTGCTCCCCTCCAAAATAAATATAGTAGTTTGTAGATCCCTCACCATTTTTAGCTCATTGGTAATTTGAGGATGTCTCTTCTTAAAATGTCAAGTTTGGAAATGAATGTTTTTTTTTTTTTTTAAAAAAGACAGTAATTTAACTAGAATTGAATTTAGAGTAAGATCATTCCATGCCAAGAAACCTGAGCACAACTAAGCAAAACAATGAGTGCATTAAACTAACGATAACTTGCTGTTGTCGCAAATAAAACTCCCATCAATGACACACTTACGAACTGTCCTGTTTTTTCCCTTTTCACCCACGCTTCCATCTATTCAATGATCTTGCCTGTGGTTCTCATTCCAGCTGGTTGAGATTACTTTGTAGGCTGATCATCGTCCACTTCTGCATATTTATTCCTTCTAGATTTTCAGCATCTGCGTATTCCCAGCTCTGCACCTTGCCAGGTAAGGTAAGCATCACTCCCAGGTCTCTTTTCACCAAGTTATTGGTAATGAGGTTGCACAGAGCAACGACATTGTCATCCCCCAGAATACTTATTTCAGGGCTCATGGAGGTTAATCCACTTTGTGCAGGGGATGGTGTTTCTCTGTGAAGTAGATACACATTTCAGCTATCACGGAGTCATCTTATCTGCAAGACTGTAAAGAGATTCCTGGCCTTGCTGAGGTGGCAATGTGTGTCTGAATCTACAATTATGGCAGAGCTCAGAAAGAGAAATGTAGAAATCAGACGCTTGTCTCTGACTGTGGGAAGGCAAGGTTGTACTGTTGGCAGAAAATTGGTCTTCTGTGCTAGGCAGGAACATACAGAACCTGGACAGACACGGTATCAGCTCTGGGTTACAGGTTTCATTGTGAAGCGGACGTTTCCCAAACGAAATGCAGATCTGGATCATGCAGTGGAGAGCTGGCTGACACCCAGCGTGCTGGACCCCAGCTCCAGATCCCTGACAGAGAGAGCCAGGAGGTTTTGTCTCCATGGAAGTCCCTTAAGTGCTTCTAATGCATCTGAACAACAGGTCACATGCTGACAAACAGGATCACACTGACTCACACAGAAATTTTCATTTGACTCTTGCTCTTTACCACCCCTTCTGCCCTCCATTATAAGCCACTCTGCCACTGGAAGTCTTGGGAATGGTATGCTTTGTAGTTCAGACTAGTCTTGAACTCACTACGTAGCCCAGGAACTTGCAGTGATCCTCCTGCCTCAGCCTCCTGAGTGCTGGGATTACAAGTGTGTGCCACCACACCTGGCCTATTTATTCTTGACACTCACAATTCTTACCCATTTGCTTACAGCCTAACATCCTTATACACACAAATGTGCTTACATGTTTAAAATGAACATTTAAACCACAGGTGTTTTTAAAGGTTTGTTCAGGTGTCTCAACAGGACAAAGTGTTCATGTTGTAGAACAGGTTAAACTTCGTCTAACCTGGAAGCAATGTCACTATATGGTGCCTTGTCTACACCTCTTAAAGCCAAACATGACCATGATAGCATTTGTTGAGGAATTACTATGAGCCAGTTTCCTTATTTTTGTTATTCCTTTAAATCATCACACAAGGGTACATGAAGGATTTGTGAGGCCTGACGTTCATCAAATTGAGAAGTTTTGTTTAAGAAAATTAATTTCAACTCTTGAAGACATAGGTATAGGGAAGGACTCTGTGAACAGAGCCCCAAATGACACAGAAATAATACCAAGAATCAACACATGGATCATATTAAATGACAAAAACTTCTGTACAACAAAGGAAACAACCAACAGAATAAAGAGACAACCTAAAAGAATGGGGAAAAAAATTTGCCAGCTATTCCTAAAAAAGAGGACTAACATTAAGTATATATAAAGAACTCAAATAACTAGGCTCCCCAAAAGAAAAGACTTGATCAAAAAATAGACAACCAAAAGGAAAAGGCACTTTCCAGAAGAAGTACAAATGGCCAATAAATACATGAAAAAATGTTTAACATCACTGGCCATTAGAGAAATGCAAATTAAAACATTGAGATACCACCTTACCCAGAAAGATTGGCCAACATTAAGAAACCAAATAATAACAAATATTGACAAGGATGTGGGGAGAAAGAAACTCTTCTACATTGTTGATGGGAGTGTAAACTAGTGCAATCACTATGGAAATCAATGTGGAGATTCCTCAAAAAACTAAAACGAGAAATTCCATTTGATTTAGCTATTCCTCTTCTAGGTATCTTCCTGAAAGAATTAAGGACATCATATTATAGTGACACATGCATACCCATGTTTATAGCAGCACAATTTATAACAGTTAAATCTTGGAAATGGCCTTATATGCCCATTAACAGATGAATGAGTAAAGAAAATTTGTATTTATACACAATGAAGGGCTGGGGATTTAGCTCAGTGGTAGAGCGCTTGCCTAGCAAGCACAAGGCCCTGAGTTCGATCCCCAGCATTAAAAAAAAAAAAAAAAGGAAAGTACACAATGAAGTAATAATCTGCCATAAAGAAAGATAAACTTGAGGCATTTGTAGGTAAATGGATGCAACTTGAGACCATAACACAATATAAGTGAACTAAGACACGCAAGCTAAAATATGGCATGGTTTCTCTTCTATGAGAAATTATCTCTTTCTGTACATATATACACATATGAATGATATATGTATTTAATATACTATATAATATATAAATAAAAAGCAAAGTAGAAGATAGTTAAGAGGAAATAGAGAGATCTTTTTCAAATGTATGGAGGAACAAGAGATGGAGGGAGTGGGGAAGAATGAGAAGGAAAAGGGATGGAAAAAAAGAATTGAAGGGGAAAATGATGACAATATGGCTTTTGACATGGGAAAGAGGCCAAGAGTTGAAAGAAGCAGGGAGGGAGATGAGGAATAGATGAAAAAGAGAGAGAGAAAAAAAGAATTCAGTTGTGTACATGTAACAATTCCCTGTGATAACAGTAATTATTATGTACTGCCAACATGTACTAATAAAAAATTAATTTAAAAAATGCAGGATGTGGTGGCACACGCCTGTAACCCCAGTTTGTGGGAGGCAGAGGCAGAAGAATCACTCTGAGTTTGAGGCCAGCATAGCCTTCATACCAATACCCTGTTTCAAACCACATCCCCGCAAAAAAGAACATAAATAAAAAGTACAAATACAGTAATAGGAATGGGGCCTTGGAAGATACCCATGCAAATGAGCAGTCTCGGGACTAACCTTCATCAGTTCTGCAAATCTGGTTGAAGGCTTGAAGGTGCCAAAGGCAGACGCGTCGTACCTGCGGTGCGATGCAGAAACCTGAGACTCAGCAGGTCTGAACACCTCCTGGGGCCACACAGCTCAAAGGCTGGAACTGGAGTTTGCACTCCGCTCTCCCCCGCTCCGAAGGCTGCACGCCCCACGGAATAGTGGCCTTCTTCAGACGAGTGTGCTTGTCTCTTCCAGATGTGTTTCGTTTTGATCAGTTTGATTTGATCAGTTTGGTATCTTGTTTTAGGACACCCTTGTACATTCTGGCTTGAGATTGTTAAGAATGAAGAGACTTGAAGTGAGAAAGGACATTTAGTTGATTTGGAAGACAAATATATCTGTGGAGGGGTATGTAGATGGCCGTGTTCTGCCTCAGTGTCCCAACAACTCGCTAAATTATGAGTCCAAGGGGTTAAAAACTACTCTCTTTTTTTTTGTATTTTGTTATCATGAAGTAGAATTAAAGTAGAACTTTGTTACTTAAGGATATTAACCAGAAAGCCTTGATAAAAATATTGTTAGTGAATAGGAAGAAAGATAAAGAGATATAATCCATATTTTGGGGGAGACTCAAGCATGTAACCCTTACTGTGAAGCTGTGGGGTAGCACACAGATCTCAATGTCTTCATCAATTGGGGAAACTGAGACTCACAGATCAAGTAACTAGGTCACAGCCATACTATTATCATAGCAAGGAGGAGGCTGAGATGTTTTTAAGTGGCAGGGGTTTACAACAAAAAATATGTCCACAAAATGAGACATCAAATCTGCATTTACCTTTACACAGATGGACACAATATAATGATTTTCTGAAAGAGAATAAAAAGATTCACTTTATTTTTACAGATATGAAATACGATATACCCTATAGAGTACAGCATCACTGAGATTCTTTAATTGCACTCTATTGAAGGGGTTAAAAAGAGCTGGAAGGACCTATTAACACCCTGTACAAAAATGTGACAGAAAAGTAGGAGAGCAGACAATGCCAACTTCTAATTGTGAAACCATTCTGAGTTTAGGTTCAGTGCGATTTTCAGTGAGCTCATTAAAGTCCTGCAAGGGACCATCTCTCTACCTAGAGCTGATTGTATGAGCCCCCAAGAAGCCACCTGACTGTTAGCCCCCATCTTTCCTGTACTGTGGGGCCATATGTCAACCTCTGACCTCAGAAGGGTGGGGACTTTAGATGAAAACTTAGAAAATATTTCTCTCCTTTGATAATCTACAGAGGACAGTCCCTAGAGTACTCATGACACTAAAGGGAAGTAGTGGATGAAGATGTGTGCTTTGAAGGTCACTGCATGCAGAGAAATAAAGAAAAGTATGTATGTGCCTCACAACAGGCAACCACGAGGATGTATACCTTCATGTCTGCTGCAGCGATTTTATTTCAGCTTTACTCAGTAACAACATCCCAACTTCACCCAATAATAAAAAATCAGATTTTTGCTCTTGTTTGGTAGTCCAGACATTTAAATTATATTAGAGAGCTTATACAAGACAAACATATTTTTCTTGTGCATTTCCCCTTTATCCGTATTTTACTTAGTATTTCTTTTCAAAGGATATCTCAAATTAAAGTTGCCAATCTACTTAGGGTCAATGTAGCAGAATAAGGCCTGCAGGTATAGCTCAGTGAGAGTGTTTGCCTAGCATGTGTAAGGTCTGGGTTCATTCCCTAGCCCCTAAAAAGGAAAGAAAGAAAGAAAGAAAGAAAGAAAGAAAGAAAGAAAGAAAGAAAGAAAGGAAGGAAGGAAGGAAGGAAGGAAGGAAGGAAGGAAGGAAGGAAGGAAGAAAGAAAGAAAGAAAGAAAGAAAGAAAGAAAGAAAAAAAGAAAGAAATTTCAGTTAAATATAGTGTGTCCTTTACTAGTCATAATCTCTGCAGATAAACAGTACAAACCTAACAATTTGTCGTTATGGTGGATTTAGGTTTAGATTCACATAGCTCTTTCTAACATTTTTAGAGGCGCGCAATCTCTCCTTTTCCTCCTACCACACTGTTACTGACTTGGCCGACTGATTTCTATCCAGTTGAATTTCTGTGAAAATCCATCGGTACCCTTTCCTGGGGATGAGCAGGTCTTAGCAGACAGTGCTGACCTGGGCCCCGGGAGCAGAGGCGGTTGGGTGGCATGAGAAGCTGGCATGTTTTCCCCACTCAATTTCCAACCATATGCCTCATTCTGCATCTTGGCACCGGTCTTCGGTGCATGTGTAGGAAGAGCCTAATCGGCAGCACAGCCTGCTCCGAGGAGGCAGCCTTTGGAGATAATCAGCCGCCCTTCGTGTGCAGCTCTGTGGATTTTACCTTGCCCCTCCATAGGCCAAGAGCCTCTGATTATTGCCATGGTGATCAATTTGTCCCCCGGGAACCAGCCGGAGACCATCACACTGACTCTGTGCAGGCCATTAGGAAATACCGAGAATCTTGGATAGAATTGCATTTTTGTATGGAAAGAATCCCTGTGGACACTCAGCGCCGGTTTTAATTGGACTGTATAGTTAATACAAACTGAGAGGGGACAGAGGGTCTGAGGAGATAGTCATGGAAGTGAACTGACTGATGGGTTAGCCGTATTCTGCTGCATTGTCCTTTTCCTCCCTTTTTAGGTATGTAGCAGGAAGGAAGTGAATCTCAGTGTTTTAGGGCCAAAAGCTATAGGCTACTTGCAAGTAATGGATTTGCAGATAACATATAGTAGGGGAATTTTTAGAGTGTGGCATGCATTTAGGTCTTCATTGACAGGACACCTGAAAAGTACTTGTTGCTTCTTAGAGACCAATTACTAGACATCAGCCCAGCTGGAGACCATATTCCCTCCTTCCCTGGCTCTTGCTGAGATTTTGCAGTAGATGAGCCAACCATTCCCCAGCTCTTTTTGGGACCTCAGGAAACTCAGCCCTGTCTTTGTGGGTAATGTCTAATCGACCTGTTCTGTTACCAGGAAGTTCGCAGTGGGTCTGAGCATCCTAATCCTCTGTGAGTTCCTACTACAGTCTTCAAGTAGTAGCTGTGGGGCGGATACTTAAGCCATTAATCCCAGTTTATGTGGCTTCATAGGTTTAGCCAAACGGTTAGTCTCTCTACTGTAAGGTGCTCTATCTATAGGCCACGAATTAAAAGTGGCCAAAGTGATTTGCTCTGAGTGGTCATAGAGATGATTAATGGAGGGTGTCAGGCTAATATTAAAGTTCTTGGGCTTAAATCAAATGCAGTTGGTGGTGACAGAATTGCATTCACCTTGTTTGCTATCCTTTTCTGTTCAGATTTTCTAATTTCAACGTGCATGGAGCTAGTTTTACATAGTCCCAGCTATGCTAACGCCTGTGTTGAAAGGCTTTTTTCCCCATGGGGATTCCCAGGCCTAGAAGAAGAGTATCCCATTTTGGAAACAGTCTAATCCAAAGTGCTCGACCCATTCCCCCTTTTTCTCCAGATGAAAGTTTCTGTAGTCATTTTAATCTTGTTTCTTCAGAAATAATCGAGGATCTCTGCTACCTACCACCATCTCCCCTGATGACTTCCTACAAGTCAGCCCATGATGTCCACTCATATATATCAGATGTCCACCCATATATCGCTATCTATATCGGGTATTGTTAACCTGGATGAGACCCTACAGAGAGCCTCTTCACCCCAGAACACTGGCTGATTTCCTTTCATCCATCATTAGAAACAGTCTTCCATAATTTCCTCTTCCCCATGGGCCACCCAGCAATGAGAATAAAGCTCCTCCTTTACTCTGAGTTACACTTGGTGGCTCCTTTCTTTGGTGGCATCTTGATTAAGCATATGGTAGTTTGTGTTGCCAAGACGTGTTCTTTGAATAACTACTAAAGTGATACACTTTAGTCCATTCCCGACTAATTTTCTCATTTTATGTTCCTATACATGATGATCTTTGTCATCCTAACAAAGCAACTAACAAACTTTTGTGCACCTGGTGTGTAATAAAATGATGCGCTAGGTAAAAACTAAAAATATGAAAGTATAGCAAATACAGAAAAGGAAAGAAGACCTAACCAGTATCCACAATTGACGCTTACTAGATGCTTCTGGAGGATGATGGTGATGGTTTATGACATCCCATTAGCAAATCACACCTGCTCAAAATGGGATTGAAAAGTTACCTAATTTTACTTGATGTCCTCAAAACTCTCTAAGTTGTGGATCTATTACTATTATGTATTCTGTGTCACCCAGCAACTTCTCTCATTTCAGTTAACATCTGTGAAGTTTTGTTCTTTCTCCTAAAAGTAAAACTTTCTTGCACACCCGTTTCATTTTGTGGGGATTTTTGTCTTCTTAAAACTTGATTTCTGTTCCATATTCATTTTCCCATAACTTCAGTACTTGCCGGAAGATGCTTTTGCCATAGTTTAGCAACATCCTTCAATCACTCCTTATATTCTGGTTGCCATAGCATTCTCTTGTGGTGGCGGCACTATAAGTAGCAGAGGAAAAAACAAATTCTTGACTCATTAATCATTTGCTCAGTCTCCAAGTCAGCTGGGCCCACCGCAGAGGTTAATCATGAAGCAGGCGTCCATCTGTACAGGGCTGTACTCACCAGTGAGTCATCTCTACACCGAGAACTTCCGTAGATGATTACTTACTTTTCAAGAAAAGGTTAACCTTCAGGTCTAGGCTAAACCACCGGTTGAGTTAATGTACAGAGAGCAATGTGCAGGTCAAAAAAATTAATCAACAATGTAGTAAAAATTAGTTTACGGTGGTTCTAGACCTTTGTACCCCAGTAAGTTATTTTTGTTTTGTTTTGGTTTTTTGTGGTTCTTGTTTTTAGTGTTGGAGATTGAACCCAGGGCCTCCACACTGAGCTATGCCCCCAGCCGTTTTTGGTTTTTATTATTTTATTTTATTTTTATTTTGAGACAAAGTCTCTCTAAATCACTAAATTGTCAGACTGAGCTGAGATTTACAGCCCTCCTACCTCAGCCTCCTGAGAGCTGTGATTATAGGCGTGGCCCGCCACACCCAGCTTCAGTAAAATTTTGTGGATTTTTAACATACCTTTCTATTTCTCTGTTTAAGAATTCTGCGGAGTAAGGGTACTTCAGATGGCCTTAGAGTTTCATTTCTAAAATTTTCATTAAGTTGTGTTTCAGTTTGTTTCATGTCTTATGAGACTTTCCACCTTATAAAAATTTCATCACTTTTTAAAGTTAATTCCATTAATCTTCAAAGTCCTTCCTTGATCTTCTTAGAAGATAAGAACTGATGTTGTGAGTTCTCTGTGAAGAAGTATGTTTATATATGTTTAACTTCCTCATTAATTTCTAAAGAAGTATGTTTAAATGTTATGATGTAGAAAATACTTTGATTCTTTTCAAAGAAGTAGCCTGTAACAGCGATGAGGCCTCAAGTATTTTTAATAAGCACACTTAAACATGGTATCTGGATTCAAAATTACAGAAAAGCTTAAATGGGTAAAGAGTTGAGACAGAAATGAAATTAAGAGAGGGAGTTGTCCGAATGACAAATCAGAGGCCCCAGTACGTTTGGCAAGCAAAAAGGGAAGACGAGGGCTCTGAAGTCTGGCGGGCGTGGTCTGCAGTCCTCTCACCAGCTACCTGTGTGACCCTGGAAAGGGAGTCAACCACTCTGATTTGCCGTTTTAGGAAACGGAGGTGACACTCATATGTCACAGCCTTCACAAGGTTGTCCTGAGGAAGAAGCGAGTTAGCAGAGCACTTTGGCTGTATGCTTAGCATGCACTAAATAGTTCGTGTTTTGGGAGAGGGTTATTATTCACCCTCTGCTTTTTTATGTTTAAAAAGTAGATAAAAAACACCTGATTGCCTGATTGTTTAAAATGTTCACTACAGGTAGAAGATATGAGTATTCCCATGTTTGGGGGAAAAAAACAAGGAAGCAAGCAATAGATACAGCTCAGGCTCGAGTAATACAGGAAGCACCATTGTCATCTACTTCAAGAACAATTTAATTTAAGCTAAATCTTGATTAGCCTTGAATACAGAGATTTCAGAGTAAGCTACAAACCCACGTCTTCCCCAAGCCAGGAAATTTAACTGGGCCAATACAAGGAGCAACTGATAATAGTTCAAAAGGATATGTGATAGTTACTTAAATATTGGCCTAAAAATAAACTATGTTGACTAGTGGCTTCTATTATATAAGCGCAAATGTAAGAAGTAGAAATGCAAAAGGACATGATATTCACCCGGCATGTTGTTCAGAACATGGTGCTGTGAAGCAGGCATTACTTCTGGCCTGAGGGGCACAGGTACTCGCCACCTGTGACATCTAGACATATTTGTTGTTTTTGTCCTTGTGGAGCAAGTTGGTTTCCATAATTCAGTCCACCGTCTCATAGGGCAGGCCACAGTGATGCTAGTGACATCCCATTTGGGCCAGGAAGGTTGGTTTGGTAGGTCACCAGTGTGACACAATTGTGTCTGGATTTAAATGCTTTCCGGCGGGCATGGCCCTTCTGGTTTGTCACACACTCTCTGCCCAGTTCCCACATTCTGCCTATCTCTGATCTGCTGGTCTTGGTGCTAGAAGCACGATAACAATTCGTTATGATGGTGACAGAATGAACACTGAAAGCTAGAATTACAACATGGTTGTATTTTTATGCATTTATTTATTGGGATTGAATTTCATTTTCAAAACTGAAATAAATGTATGTACATGTCCCAGCTTCCCACAAGTAATGTAATCATTATGTACTGCAAACATGTACTAATTAAAAAAACCCCAAAAGATTATTTTTTTCAAATACTAAATGAATTTTGAAATTATTTCCCTTAAAATTTAAATTTAATGAATTAAATTACAATTTTTAGTACTAATTGTAATTTATATTTTCCTTTATTTTAATTAATAATTCTATTAAGGAAGAAAGGATCTTTAAAAAAGTATATAAAAGTATTGTTTGATCTTATGCATTTACTTTAACTTACATCTGCATGAAAATATACTTGGATTTTGGACAATTAAAAATGTCTATGTTAAAAAGTTCTTTAGGGGCTGGGGATTTAGCTCGAGTGGTAGAGCATTTGCTTAGCAAGTGCAAGGCCCTCAGTTCGATCCTCAGCACCACAAAAAAAAATGTTCTTTAGTTGACTACTGATAATTGAATGAAAATATAAATATCTTCATTATAATAACAACTATTGATTTTATAGAAAGGAAAACAAAAAGTGAAATTATTTATAATTATGGATTGTATATCTTTATCTTATTGCTCCTTTAAGCACTAGTGCATTGACAATATATTTTGATATACATAAAAATAAATTCGCTCACTTGCTGTTTTACTGATTTTTAGTTATATAAAAGCCATTGCTCTATATACTGATCTCTCTTTTGATATCATGTAAGTATATTTGTCAAGGTGGGGAAACATTGTTATCATACTTCTTTAGCCAATTTTTTTTTTTTTTTGGTGGTAGGGATAGAACTCAGGGCCTTGTGCGTGCAAGGCAAGCACTCTAACCACGGAGCTAAATCCCCAGCCCCCTTTAGCCAGATTTTTAATGTGAAAATATTTTGGCAGATATCACGTATGTCTACATTTGTCAACTTAAATCCCTCGCGGCCCGAGCCTGTAAATGTTACTAGCCGCTCCAGACTGAGGCGGTGAGAGCATCCACAGGGAAGCCATCGCCTTCGTTCCTCCTGCATTCCAGAGAAGCCTTTACACAGGTCTTCTTCATGGCTGCACGTGAGAAATGGCTCCCTCTGCCACCCCTTTATAGAAGGTGATCCACCCATCTCCCTATGTCAGTTAAGTGTGGTACTATATTCAAAGGTAGTTTCTAGAGTTGCCATTTCTCCCAGCGCCTGTCAATGGAAATGCATTCTCTCAGAGTAAAACTGTGATGAATACTGATGTGCAGGACAAAAAGAAACCGAAGGGTGAAATTAATAACACTCTGATATAAACAAAGCAGGATTGATGACATACTGCAGGAAAAGTTGGAAACACTTTAAAGATGTCATTTTACCTAGAACTATGCTTACATTTTGTGTCATTTTGGGGATGAACATATTTGTAAACTATTTCTATACAAAAACGTTATGCACCTACTTACTGTGATATTTACATGAAAAAAGAAGCCTCATGGGTGTGTTAGTAAGTGTCTTACCATGACAGGCCTCATCATACTGCTGTTACATGTATTCAAGATAAAAGTACACTCAAAGTGCATTCTTTACAGAATTTATAGTCCAAATGAGTTCTCTTTTTTCCTGTTAAGTACGTTAAAGCAAAAACACAGAGCTTTTTATATTATCAAGAAGTACATCTGTGAAAATGTGACTGCTTGCGTGCTGATGTTGAGCTGAATGGACACCTTCCCCTTACTCTGGTCTGTGAGGGAGACTGAGCTGGAGGGTTTTAAGTACAGGCCATGTGACATGTCCGTAGGGAAGTCTTGAGCTTTTCTATCTAGACCCTGGAAAGGGGCCTCTCTCTCTTCCTTCTCTGTCTTCTCACTCTCTGGAGGTTCCTGGTGAAGAATGGAGCAGCTGAGCAGCTCTGAGACGCAAGGAGCCCGACCAGTTACTCCTAGACCTTCCTCCAAAGGGGAAAGAAATGATGACCAGGCCAGTCTGTCCCAGCAGCCGACCCTGTATGGGAAGAAGTCGCTGCCTGTCTTGTCATCTTTTCAACAGCAGAATAGCTCGGCATTGGCCGTGTCTGCTGCTTCCTGTGACCCTGGAGGCTTATTTATGGGAAGCTCCCCGGGTAGACACCTCAGTAGTACGCTCCTGAAATCTCAGAGAACAAGGAGGCTTCCCCTGTGCAGGCGCCTCAGCAATAATCATGTTTACAGCATCTAACAGTCAGGAACCACCCTTGCCTGCGGTATTGATTCCATCAGACTCCCACAGAGCATGAGTTATAAATAATAAGGGCTTCTTAACACGTGTTGGAAACAAGTGTCAAGAGTGGACTCTCATGAAATTTGGTGTCCACGTAGCCCATATTACAAATTTTAAATGCTGGTGCTTCACTTGGAGAGAAAGGTTGTGCCGCGATCCAGCTCTTCCTCAGATCACCTGTGTAGCTTTTAAGAGTTCACATTCCTGGGCTCCCTGTGTTCCTTCCAAAAATACAAGTGGAGGGGCAGCAAGACGGGTTGGAGGGGCTGGAAGCTGTGCCCTATGCAGGCAGCTCACTCTAGCTCTCCTCTGCGCTGTACCCGAGCGGCTGTCTCGGTTATTACTGAGAAGTTCTGGCTCCCCGGGCGCCAGCCGTTCTGGGAAGCATGGAGGAGAGTGCGCTCGGGACCATCCTCCCCGCCTGCCCCCTCCCAGCTGGCTCCTTCCTCGCTAAGGGTCTATGGAGGCTGCCCTCCCCACACGACTCTCTTCTAAGTCTTGTCCCTGTAGTCTTAGGGGCGTTCACCCTCTGGGTAACGGCACTGTCCTTTACGGTTTTCTTATCATCGGTCCAAGTCTTTTTAATATTTTCTTTATTAAATTTTCCTTAAATTACCCAATGTGAGTGTTTCTTCTCTTCCCCTCTCTGGCCTTCCTCTCCTGTCTGTGCCAGGAGTGTAAGCACCCATCTAAAATGCGAACTGTCTCTGTTCCTGGAGACAAGACATGACAGTACTATGTAGCTTAGGATTACATGGAGTTCATTTTGAAGATGTTCTCATTCTGTGGACTCATGAAGCTAGTGATTTTGTAAAATTTCTGACTTTTGAATTAAAATTTACTGCACCAATTTTAAGCATATAGTCTGATGCATTTTGAAAACAGCATGTACCTATGTAATTGCCTTGATAGTCAAGATAAAGAATATTTCCATCACACCGAAAAGTTCTCTTTCCTGCCTGGCTATTTCCTCTGCAAGCCCCATGCAAGAACTGATCTACTTCCTGTCAATACAGGTTAGTTTTGCCTGTTCTATGATTGTACATAAATGGAAAAATATACCTTCATGTATCATCTGTTTTTTCCTACTCATCGTAATGCTTTTGAGATGTTGAGATGTATCTTCATCTTTGTGTCTATCAGTGTTTTTTTTTTTCTCTTTTTGCTGCTCAGCAATATTCCAATGTATAAACATACCACGGTTTGCTCAGTCTTTTTCTGTCATTGGACATTTGACTATTTCCAGTTTGGGGCTATTATAAATAAAATTGGTATGAATATTAATGGATGTCTTTCTGTTGATGTATCTCTTCATTTTTCTTGGATAAATATCAGAGCAGAATTGCTAGATCATAAGGAAGGTATATGTTTAGCTTTATTAACTGAAATCTTTATAACATGGATCTTAAAAACCATAAATACACTAATAAGTTTAACTAAATTTTATTTAATTTCTCTCCATAAAGTCTTAGAGATTTTAGTGCATAAATCTTTTATGCCCTTTCTTAGAATAATCTCCAACTTTGTGTGTGTGTGTGTGTGTGTGTGTGTGTGTGTGTGGATGCTATTTCAAATGGCATAATTTTTAGAAGTCCAAATTTTATTTGCTGCTAATCTTTAGAAACAGTTGGCTTTTATATGCTGATTTTAGAATAAGTAACCTTGCTACATTCATTATTTCTAATAATTTTCTTTTGAATTTCATATATGTAAAATCATGTTAATCACAAATAATTAACAGTTTATTTTTTATTTGGAATTCTTATGCATTTTTTTCCACATGACATTGGCTAAGACTATACGTTTCTCAATAGATTTGTTAGTGACATCTTGTCTTTTTTTCAATTTTGGGAAAACTTTGAATATTTCACAAATAAATATTGGATTCTGGGGAGACCGTATGAGATTAAGGAAATACTTCCTGTTTTTATTTTGGTGTTTTTTATTATTATGAATGAATATTGAATTTCTACAAATGTCTTTTTTCTGGAGATTTATATACATTCTTATCTCTCAGTATTTTTAGATAGACTCATTTAATTTTAAAGAACTGACTGTTATCCTATGTCTCTATCATCATTTGGATAACGATTTAATTTTATGTCCTCTTATACTTACTTGCATATTTCCCCCAAACCTCTGAGAAAACTGTTATTGCAGCACTGAGTAAAACAGTATGTTAACTCAATTCACATTTTATTATTTTTATAAACTTTGATTAAAATCATTGCATTTTACATATTTTTATGAGTAATACCCCCAAAACATGTGTTTAAATTCTCATACCTGCTTACATTTTCAAGCTGTTAAAATGCGTATGAATTATTCTATTTCCTGTGAGTCTACATCTTAAGTCATTATTGCAAGTCATTTTAGAATAAATAAGATTAACAAAGTGTGAACTACATGTGACCAAAACAGGGAGATAATAACTGTAAAAATGACCTTTAGAAAACATACATCTCCATGTTTATAACTTATGTGCTCAAAACGTGAAATTCTTTATGATTATTGGGATGGATCTGATATTTATCACGAGAGGTCACATTATCTAGCAAACAGGTTTTGAGATGGAGATTAAATTGTAAGAAGTTTATTAAGCACCATACATATAAAGAAGTGAGGGAAACCAAAGTGGGCCAGTGGAAAAGTCCAAATCCAAGGCAGTTATAACAGAGACCTCAGTGATTTCCAACGCTCAGCTGGTCTTCAGAATCAACTCAACTGTTGCAAGGAGTCAAGACTTAACTCCTACCTTGGCTGGTCATTGGATGTGGGTCTGCCCTCTGGAAGGGCTCACGACCCTTGACCAAGGACACTACCTGGAAAGGGGTGGAGTTAGGGAGTCAGATGCCAACACTGACAGCAGCTGTAGAAAAGAACCTCACTACTGACGGGGGGTTTTGGGGCAGTACATCTCACCATCCACAACACCTTGGCACTTAGGAAGATAGGATATTTGTGCCAAATATTTTAGAATTGGGCCAATCCATCTGTTTTGAAAGTGTCTTGATTTTGTTTATATAGTGCTCAATTTCAACTGAACTACAATGGAAAGATACAGAATTTGGAGATAGAAGGCTGTTTTTAGTTTCAATTCTGCCATTTTTCAGCTCTTCGTATACTTGCAAGTATAGTCACTGAAGGAAACTTCTTGGTTTCCTAGGCTATGAAATAAAAAGAGTCATATACCTTAAAGTTTAAAGGCACAAGAAATTAGTAAATTTAAATTAGTGAGCTTATATTGCTTTATATTTTTGCTGAAGAATTTTTTAGTTGATATTTATAATTTACTTTAGCTATTCATAAGGAAATCCCAGATTGTAGATTGCACAGTTTGGGGGTAGGGTGTTGTGGCTGATTTGAAGCACTTCTGAATGTCTTAATTAGTCTCACACACACCTGACTTTCTGTACAATAGCTAGAAACTAAAAGATAACAGCCATTTTAAGAGAACACCTATTTGACTGCCACAGAGCGCTCTGGCCTTAGGACTAGCATTACATTTAGTCTCAAAGTAGAGTAGGTCTTTGCTGGAAGACATAATGGGCTCTGCGGATACTATGACTGTTCAGTGATACAGTTTTTGGTACCCAAACCCAAATATTAATATAAACAAGCAGATAAATGGAAGCATACATGCTAACGAGTTTTCAGTTTTTAGAAACATGCCCTCTAAAATTCCTCTGCTGGACTGCATACCAGACTTCTTTGAATAATCTTTTCCCAGTTCTGTAGCCGCAGTAATCTTTCTTTTCCAATGGGAAATACATGGTCATCTTTCTCTTTCTGCGGCACAGATTATGAATTCATAAGCAGTGGCTGCTTGAGGCTGAATTTTAATTTCTCATGGACTAAGCTGGATATCTTTCCTGTGGTTGATCCTAAAGAACACTGTGACTGTGGAGCTGCACCTGGGTTCAGAGGGAGATGTGTAGCTGGGGGCTCCCCCTCCCCCAGATTAAATCACAGCTAGTCATCAGTCTTCTGCGACCTTTGTTACTGTGCAAGAGTATGAGATCTGCTACATCCCCTAAAAACTCCACTACAATTCATTTTTTCCTCTCCTCTCTCTACCCCTGAAATGACATTATGTGATTTCCTCTTGTATGCAAGTTAGTTAATAGCTAAATTCTGTCCAAATCAATTTGTGAATAAGTAAACACCTTGCAATAAATAACACTTTCAGAGTACATGTTTTTTGGATTGATCTAACATCACCCAGTAAGTTCTGCCAATATCATTTCACACTAACTTCTGTCATGTTTAAATGCGTTTATAGGCTAATGGGGCAGTTTGTAACACTGCTGTACCTACACTGTTGCTCAGCAATAAGGCAGATAGTGGATAAATAAGATGCGAAGGTATTTGTATCAAATGCTCACCGAGGGTTTCCTCCCTTCCTGCCCTCACACACAGAAGGTACCCTGGGAGATGAATGTGCCAGGATAAGTTATCTGAGGCTCATAAAATCTTTTTCAGAAGATTGAAATAAAGTCAGTGCTTGCAGAAGACAAATCAATGGTGACATTTCTGAATAGAATGCGATGCATTTAATTAGCACAAGACATACTGGCAAATGCTGAATTACCCAATAAATCACTGGATGCCAGAGCCCGTTCAGAGCGGGGAATCAGCTGTCTTGTGAGATGTACAGCAAGTGATAATAGGGAGATCTGACCATTTGTATTGTCACTTCGCCCCATTTTCTGCTAATTTTTTTTCTATTTTGACATTTGCACATGGAGCTCCTTTAATTGTTCTAAACTATCATCGAATTCTGTCCCTACCTACTTGGAAAATATCTTGTAAATATTTGCATTTGCAAAAGGTACTTGCTGGTGTTAATGTGATATGGCAGATGCGGCCTGCAAGGTCTTGAGTACAGAGGACTAAGTGCAGATGAAAATTCTCAGCAAAAACGTACTGAAAAATCTACTAACAGGGTCACTGTATTGCCATCTGCTGAAAATATTGAAGGTGTTACTTCAGTCATTTGTGAGTTTCACAAAGATA
Organism: Hystrix cristata; assembly: GCA_004026905.1. Classification (NCBI taxonomy): domain Eukaryota; kingdom Metazoa; phylum Chordata; class Mammalia; order Rodentia; family Hystricidae; genus Hystrix; species Hystrix cristata. Next base: position 4,709 of record PVJO010008994.1, on the reverse strand, counting down.
TCTACCAGTGTAAGCAGAAAAATGGCTTGCTTTAATGTTTGACACTTTGGGTTTAAAATTTGTTTTAACCTAGATGCTACTGTAGCCTATCTTTGAAATGAACTGCTAAAGAGCATGGAGGCTGAAATCCAATGTTTTAGCTATTGAGAATGTGGGGAAAAATTGAAAATGAATTCCAAATGAGTCTTGCTGGCTTTGGAAGAAAAAGTGGAACATTTCCCCCAATGAGGAATATTTTATAGATAAATGGGTGAGTCTGCCAGTGAACCTCTTATTGGGTATTCTTCTGTGATAGAAACATTAAGGCAGCTTACCTTACAAGCACCAGCTCACACAAAAGATCCCTGCTGCAATTCACTGCACCGTTGCTACTCTGCCTTTGATACCATGTTAAGTGGTGACATTTCAGTGGTAGATAAGGTTAGATAGAGAGGAGACGGGGGAAAAGACGCTACTGACTAAGCAAAGATTAGAGATGCAATGGAAGGAGACAAATAGCCTTTCATTTCTTACAGCAAAGCTGCAGTCTGATTTGCTGGGGAGCTGGAGCCCTAGAAATACCAGCACCACTGTCTGGAGCCATAGTGGTCTAGCTGTGTGTGTCTGCCCATAGAGAGATGTGGCCTTTTAATTGTGCTCCTCGTAATCCCAAAGCTTTCTCTTACACTCATTAACTAATTCATGGACATTTATTAAAATTATTTAATAGGAATTAGTACGCTGTTCATATCCAGTTATATCATGTTGCTCCATTTTATGTAACACCTCCGCTTTTAGATTGCAGTGAATTCTTGGAAATATCAATGACCATAAAGCAGACCAAATATGCATTATTGGTGAAACACCTTTTACATCAATACCAGTAAATGTCAAGTGAGCAGGCAGGAATTTGAAAAGTGAACTCAAGTCTCATTAGCAGCTTCCAATGACCAAACCAGCACTGCAAGAAGCAGCAACAAATAAAGGACCTCTACATTATCTTTTTACTTTTAGATAACTTTAAATTTGCTGAAGATTATCTTTTCAGTGTTTGGGAGGTGTATGTCCCATTCTGTGCTTTCAAGGAGACGGGTCGCGTTTGAGGTCGGCCTCAAGGTCTAAGCAAAGCATTAGACACAGTATTCTCCAGTGCACTTCTTACGTGGCTTCCTCACAAATTCCACTGTGTGTGAGCAGAGTGGTAGCTGAATGCGGCTTTGCATGTGACTTCAGATAACCAATTCTATGGTCTATCTGAACACAAGAATTGGGAAACTTCACACGCTAGAACCACTCAGTTGCCTGGGTGTCAGGGCGATAGCAACTTGGAAAAAAGCCCTACAGATGACTGGGCGGTATATCACCTGGCAAAGGAAGTTCTGGGCTGGAGGGTTATCTCGGTGTGTGCCCTGAGATCCAGCCATCCTTCCTAGACAATGTGCACCGAGTTGAACCGAACTAGTGGGACTTGTGGTCCATAATCAGCAACAATAGCCATCTTGGGTTTTCCTCAGTGGACCTAAGGAAGACTCCCATTCAATGGGGAAGATATATAATTGCATTTTGTACAACTTCAATGGAAAAAAAATATATTTTTAAACAAATCCAAACCAAGCCTTTCTTCTGGCTTCATAATTTCCATTTCAGCTCAAATAAGAAAAAAAAATAGCAAAAGTATCTATTTCCTGCAAAAAATGTTTTTGAAAGTGGCTTTTGTAACTATTAAAGACTTTCCCTGCGTTGAAGTAGGGCAGTGTTCTCTTTGCAAAAACTTTTCTCTGGTTAAAAGATGTGGTTATACATGCTCAATGATGTCAGTTTGTCATTCCTCATTTAATTTTTCCAATTCTGCTTCATTTTGCCTAATTATCCTAATGAGTGGATCCATGAACCACTCTGGGTAGGCCCCATAATAAGCCAAACTTTCTATTTCTGTAAGAGAATCAGAATTAAGAATCAAATATAAAATCAAGTGTCATTTAAGGGAAGATTTAGGAAAAGATTATATAAATCATTTATAACTGCCCCCAAAGACAATTAAAACAATTCTAAATTTTCCTTTAAACCAGTTCCATATCCCTCTCTCTCTCTCTGTCTCCAACCCTCCCTCCCTTTCTCTCTCCTTATCTCCTTTCTCCTCCTCCTTCTTGAAATGATATAGTAGAGCACAGATGCTTTGATTTAGAAGAGATTTCAAGATCCTGCAAGCTTTGGATTCCAATGGTTGCTTGGCCACTTGTTTACAAGAGATGTAACAAATTACTTAAAATTTTCAGTTTTAATTTTTCGTACTTGAATGTGGGCATCATAATATCACCCATATAAGATTGTTTTAAACTAGATGATGTGAAGCAGTTAGCACATAGGGTGAACAAATGGGATCATTGGAATCAGTTGCAATTTAGGCTTGGGTCATTTCTAGCAAAGTGTGCAACTTCACTTGTCTCCACAATGGCCTTGTCGCCCTTGGTCAAAGACGTCTTTTACCTAGTATCTCAAAATGCTTTCTTACCACCAGTTTTCCAGACAAAGCATTCTGCTATCACCCTTGATTCTCTATTATTTATTTTTGTTTTTCACAGTTAGAAGTTTGATTATCATTCTGTGATACACAAATAAACAAGCAATCTTTGTCCAACACTAAAAGTCAATATCAGAGACATAAAGAAAAAAACCCAGAAATTCTTCTCGCTTTTTCTTTCTACTGGGTTATTTTAAAGGAGAGAATCAAATATGGTACTGTATTTGTTTACTACGGCTTCCATAACGAATTGCTAGTTACTGGGTGACTTAAAACAATAGAATTTTATTCTTTCACAGTTGTGGAAGTTAGAAGTCTGATTCTAACAGTTATAAATATTTCAAAGGAAATAGAGAAAACTGCTAGTAAAGAACCAAATCAGTATTTTAGGACAAGACTCAAACAAACAAAAACAATGCAGATAGTTTCTGAAGTTAAAAATTTACTGGAAGTACTTAATGGCAGACTGGACACCGTAGAAGAAAGGAGCAGTAAAGTTGAAGATAGATGAAGAGGAGTCATCTAGATTGAAATGGAGAGTGAAAAATAATGGAGGGAAACAGTACTCAAGATAGAAAAGACAACAAATAGTCTAACACATGTGATTGGAATCCCTAAGAGACAGGAGAGAGAATGAGGCAGAATAAAATTCAAAGAGAATGGTTCAAATTTTTCAAAAATAAATAAGTATTAACCCACAGATTCAAGAAGCTTATCAAATTCCAATCTGACAAATCTAAGGAAAATTGTTCCTGGCACGTCATAATCATATCACTGAAAATTAAAGAAAAAGAGAATATCTTAAAAGCAGCCAGAGTAAAAAAAAAAAATTTCTCATCAAATGTAATCACAGTCCAAGTGAAGGGAATGAGGTCTGCAGGGTACTAAGTGAAAAACACATGCCCACTTGGAATTCTATACCAGCAAAAATAGACTTAAAAGGAAAATAACAGATTTTCAGATAAATATAAATTAAGAGAACTTTTTGTCAGCAGATCCAGTATTCTAAGAAATAATCTTCAGGAATGAATTGAAAGTAACAGAAAAGATAATTTAAAGACATTTTGAAGATTACTGACAATTTAAGGCAATACTAAAAATGCAGTGACACAAATGCATTACATAACCAATAAAAAAGTAATATCAGTGTTAGCAGTAGCACAAAGGGTTAGCAAAATTATAGTTTTGTTTGGTCCTTGTACGTGGAAGTGATAAAATAATAATCAAGGTAAACAAAATGTTAATGATACAATAATGTCAAGAAGAACCACTGAACAAAATACAGATAGGAATAGCTAAGAGGCAAAATGTAAAATGAGAAAACCAAATTTCTATTTAACCCCAAAGAAACCAGAAATGGTTGCATTAAAACAAAACAAAACAAAACCCAAGGGACAGGAGGGGCAATTAGAGAACAGAAGAAAGACGCTATACAAACTCTACCATCAACTATAGGACATGAAAAAGGAATGACTACACTTTTGTCAGGTTCAGTCTGAATAATAAAAGGAGATCCAACTACGTGCTGCCTATAAGACACACGTCAAATACAAAGACACTGACAGGTCGGGGAGGAAAAGGATTGAAAATGTTATGCTACGTAAGCACTAACTCATTCTGTACAACTGATGTGCTACATTAATATCTAATGGAATGCTTCAAGACAAGGAACTTTAATGCCAACAAAAAAGGTCATTGCAAAAGAATAAAATAAATCAGGTGTGGTGGTACAAGCCTGTAGCCCCAGATACAGTGCAGGCTAAAGCAAGAAGATCAGTTGAGCACGGGAATTTGAGGCTGGAAAACATATCAAGAACTTGCTTCAAAAAATTAAATAAACTGGACATGGTAGTACATTCCTATAATCCTGGCATTCAGGAGGCTGAGAAAGGAGGATCATCACAAATTCGAGGCCAGCAAGGGCTAAAAGGTGAATTCAAATCCAGCCTGAACTACACAGTGAGACTCTATCTCAAAAATAAATAAATAAGTAAATAAATGAAATAAAACCAAAAATTAACATACCTTCATTATCTAGGAGTATTTGGATCATACATACCTGTGTCACTTAGCTAAGTGATGCTAATATTTTTGTTTATTGAGCTATTATGCACCTTTGAGGTATTGGTCACCTCATTTAACAGATGAACAGATACTGACCAGCTGTCTAAACTCATACAAGTAAGTGACGAGGAATAAGGATTTAAAC
>PVJO010008993.1:11756-72126 GCA_004026905.1 Hystrix cristata | reverse complement strand
AGCTGTAAGGCACATGGTGGGCCAGTGTGCTCACAATGGCAGGCAGAGAATTAGACGGCTACCTCCAAATATTCCTTTGCACTAAACAAAGAAATCTTTAGGCAGTTCAAGTACAGTTAGCTTTCTGTTACCAAAAGCCAAATATATTCCTAACTGATAGAAAAAATCCCCTAATGATTCACAGTAAAGACTTTGAAACCCATCTGCCATCATTTTCAGACACGAGTATTCTGAAGGATCTAATGCCAGACTACAACTTAAGCAACTGATTGCCTCCTCATGTTCATTATGTGGAGACATACGAATTTAGTTGTTGGGTTTTTCTTTTTTTTTTGGTGCTGGGGAACAAACTCGGGCCCTTAAACTTGCCAGGCAGGCACTTTAACCACTGACCTAAGGACCCCTGAATTTAGTTTTTATTGGAGTGAATGTTTCCTTCAGTCATTCATTTCCTTACAAAACATGTTTAGAGCAAATATACACAAATTACCTGCCTTAAAAATGCAAAAGGGGCAGAAATATTTGTATGTCTAACTCAATTCTTGCTTCCTTTCCTAAGCTATTAATTCACTTGGTGTAAAATGCATTATTACTGAATGCTGTTCTTGTGTTTTATGTCCCCCGGTGGCCGGCCGTGTACACAAAAGGTTATGTCCAGCATGAACACAGCAAGTAAATTCCAAACCTTTCCACAGCAAATGCTGACAGACTGAACAAAATTGCTGACGATTTCTAAAATCTGTCCAGCTAGATCATTTCTGTACAAACATCACGGCAGGTCCTGGTGGATAAACTAATGCATTTACTTGACATTTGTTTTGTTCATTTCAAAATAATAATAATTATGTATTATTTCAGCCATAGCCGCATATTCCCTTCCTGGACAACTCACTGTGTAGGGTGAGAATTTCAATAAAATTTACCTCCTTCCTGCATTTGATTTTACCCTAGGATTAAAAAGCCCAACTAACTCATCATTCTCAGAAAACCTGCACCTTAATGTAGGCTCAGATCTTTAGTAAAAGTCATATTTTATGATTTTATTGATTGTTAAAATCAACTGTGTATTTCGAATGTTAGGAAATTAAGATACAGCAAGATAGAAAGAGAGCAGGGAAACAAAGAGAATTTCCTCACAACCAAAACGGCTTTGTTTTCATCAGGAAGTTTTTTAGATTCGTTGAACAAGTTAATTCACGAGTTAACAAAACTCCACTATAAAGATATGACTGAAGGAGAAATGGAAAACTTCTGACCTTTTGGATAGCAACCCTTGAATTAGCTTTTTCCAGACTCCCACCCAAGTGCTGGCAATGACCAGCATCAGATTTCAAATTGAGGCAAAATAACTCAAAGCGAAATCTTGCCTTTTGGCCACCTTACTAAGGGAAAAATGGGTGTAAATTGAATAATAAAAATAGTCTAAAAATGCCTCACTTCTAATCCCCATTGGGTGGACATAAACCAAGAACCCGTGTATGTAAACTAAAAAGACAGAGTCATTCATTATGGAAATATGACCTTTAACGTCATATCCTCGCTATAATGTGAATAATACACCCATGAATAATTGAAAATTGACAGCATTTAATATTTATCAAGTGCCTTTTATATGGATGAGAGTTAAGTAAATCCATTCTGTGGCCCCAGTGATGGTATCCATTTAATGATTTATTCAGTCTCTCAATATGATAATTAATGATCTGTGTAAGAGTGTGAGCTAGAAATGGCACAATGGAGATTTCAGAATCAATGTCCTGTTGTCAAATTTTTTCATGTGTTAAGTTCCTTGGAGAGAAAATAATAGCTCTTTACAGGATGGAAAGGTCAGCCCCACACTGATGCTTAGTAACTAGAGTTGGAGGTAGGATTTGGGCAAGGCTCTGAGGGATGGATTTTGGTAGGTGGTGAGATTAAAAGAACATTTCGAACATCAGGAAAGGTAAACACAAAGAACAATGAAAGTTCCAAAAAGTAATCCTTTTGAGCTGACACACATATAAAAGGTGATACAAAATCCTTAATTGGTAGGATGGAATCAGGATTTTAAAAGGCTTGTGGAAGAGCTTTGATTCTTTGGAGAAGAGCTTTGATCCTTTGATTCTTTGGAGACAGTGGTGAGACAGAAAAGAGCAAACTGAAAAGATGTAGTATAATTTCAAGGCCTTCACATACATGTTCTAAGAAAAGGGAAGGAAGCCTGGAAATTTTTGGGTTAAATTTATTTCTGCTTCTTTTCCTTAGGATTACATTCATTGGGATGTTATCTACTGTGCTGCAATGAAACAGAAGTAGTACTTCAACTTGGGCGATCTTCTAGGTGCGTGATTAAAACTACTTTTTTAGCAAGAGCCAAATATTGAAATATCAGCTTATCCCTAACCATCAGTTTTATCTTTGTTAATGGAAATATAACCTACATTACTTTTACTTCCTTCCTTTTTATTATCTTTATTTTCTTGATCATTTAGCTTTTGTGGGTATTATACACAAAAGGTAGAAAATATCAATATTATTTTTAAATCCAGAAATAATGATTTTAATATTTTAAAATAATGCATAATATTAAGCTATTACTGACAATCAGTTCTTGACTATGACAGGATACACCTGTGTTTCAAGCCCACAGACTAGTGAGTAAATACATATTAATCTGAATTGAGAATTCTTATCTGCTTTCATAACCAGAATCCAGGGAATTACTAACTTCTACCTTGTGAAACAGACAAATTTGAACCTTCTCTTGATTTCATGGTCCGATGGAAAAAGAATTCTCCCAGAGGTAGAACTATATTTCTAAATATATATATATACACACATACATAGTATATAGTTGAAATATATGAAATATATCTTATATAGACACATATACATACATTTGCATGTATATATGTATGGAAGTATATATATATAACCTCTCACTCCCTCAGGTACTGGTTTTATTAAAAAATATTCTCTTTTTTTCTTAAACTATGGCTCAAGTCATGGTTCATAGTTACGATATAGGATAAAACACAGTAAATTCTATTCATGGCACAGACTCAATGGAATAGAGTAAATTTCATTTGATGCTGAACTTTTCAAATATCTATAAAATCACCAGCAAAGTGTATATTACAGAACTGGCTTACCCCTTACATATATGTGTGTCCTAAGCATTACAATAGAATTAAATTCCTTCAAGTGGTATCACAAGTGCTGTGTTGCTGAGAAAGGCTCATAAAAAAAAGATGTCTTGACTTTGTCTGCAGTGGGCTGACAATGAATAAATATCTCCTAAACAAAATAAGGTCTGATTTCTTTGACCAGACATTATATATACATGACAAGAACTGTCAAGAAAGAAGTAAAAGATACTGACATACTTCAATCTATTAATCCACTGGAATTCTAATTCTACAGTATGTACTTTGGACTCATTTCTTTCTTTTCCTCTCTCTTTATCTCTTTTGCTCCTCCCCTCTCTTTTGCTTTTTGAAAGAAATGTTAAAAAACCTAAGTGGGGCAGAGGTTGGAAATATGTGAGGGACAGATGAAGAAAACTCTGAACTGGCCAGAGACCCACCTGATCTAGCCCAGCTGGACACTCAGTCTTGTGGAGGTCCAGAGTGACTACTGAGGTCCAGCAATGTCTACTGAGTACCAAGCCGATTCTGTAGCTGCCTACGGCAAGCATCCCCATGACGTGCCATGGACTAAAGACTTAATAGAAATTGCATATTTTCCTAAGCACTGTATTCATGAAAAGCTACTGAGTCCCACAAATCCTATACTAAAATTTTGAGCCCCATCTACTCAGAAACAGATTTATCCATCGGTCATAGAATATTTGTTTGACAGTGATACCTTTTAAAATACTCTGCCTCTTGAAGAAGCTCTATTTACAAAGCCTGTTACTATAGTAAAAACTGTAAAACAATGATAAGTATTTGTGTATATGAAAACATCTACACATAGAAAAGGTACAGTGAAAGTACTAGGTGATAGGAACTTTTCACCTCCATAATAACGAGATCACCCTTGCAGATGAAGTTCTTCACTGACTGAAATGTTATGCAGTGCAAAAATGATACTGAGACAAAATATCTTCCATTATGTATCAAAATATATTCTAAATAGGATAAATTTATTTTTCTAAACATGAGAAGCAAGCATTACTATCCTGCTTTAGCAGAAGATCTGTCACAAAAACCAAAAAATTTTTACAATATAAATTTTAAAAACAAAAAGCAAATGATCTAGAAAGAGTTGCTTAAGATAAAACAGAGTCAAATTTAATTAATCAAAAGAAATAACACACATGTGTAAGAAAATCAACCAACAAATAAAATATTAAGATCTTTTAAGTAGATGGTGAAAGGATTTGAACGAAGACAAAATAATTACTAAGAATAAACAAAATTTAAAAAATACTAATTATCACTGAAATAAAATGAAGTATTTATGTTACCTAAAGAAGTGAATATTTGGAGAAAATTATATTTAATATTACTAAAATGACACAGCGTTACTGCGGCATTGCGAATTGATGTAAATTCCTTTGAAAGTGGTATAACAAAATGTAGTAGAAATCACAAAGAAAGCAAATAGCTCCACACAAGTTTAAAAAATACATGTAGGAAATATGTTCACAGTAGCATTAATGGCACCAGCACAAATTTGGAAACACTACACATATCTAACGTTTGGAGGATACTTATTTCAAACGTAGTCTTATAATTGTTTTAACTTTTCCCTCTTGTATTTGTGGCAGGCTTCAGACATTTAATAGAGAATTATTACTCTGATAATCAGGAAAAATAGTAATAAAAACTTGAAAACACTGTATAATACATTCATTATGTAATATGAAAAATGAATATGAATGTAACAGCTTGCATACTTTTCATAGCAATCAGAAATTATTAAGAAAATAATTCAACACTGTTATAGTTTGGAATTCTCCTTATAAACTAACTTCTTTTATGCAATAACAGCTCGTTAATTATAACTTTTTGTAACACAATCCAATGACTAATGGCAGGCATAGCATAAACCCTAAATGTTTAAAGTAGCCTTCTTGGAGGAGCGTGCATTTGAGTGATCCTGCTTTTAAAATGTGAAAGAGTTATTTTTTACTATTCTTGCTTTTTGCATAATTTCTAATATTTTGCAAAATGTCTTGGGCCTTATACTGAAGTCCTTGACTCTGTAAGGTGATAATAAACACTGGATGGAGACTCCTGAAATTGTGGCCTAGAATCAGTTCTAAAATTAGAAAAAAAAATCCTGTGACCCAGGCGAGTTATATAAACTCCCAGTTACTGGCAGCATCTACATAATGAAAGAGTTGACATATACGCAGACATGATTTCCTGGCAAGTTAACAGCCCACATTCTTGTGAAAAACAACTTTAAACCCAAGAAACTGATAAAATAATATTTCATTAAATTTAACAAAATATACAGTATGGTAAATTATATATTTAGTCTTAGCTACAAAATTATTTTGTCTGAAGACTAAAACTGATCCTAACTTTATATATTTTCAAATATTTAAATATTTAAAATGATAAACAGGGGCTGGGGATTTAGCTCAGTGGTTAAAGTGCTTGCCTTGTAAGCACAAGGACCCGAGTTCAATCCCCAGCACCAAAAAACAAAAAACAAAAAAAAATAAATAAAATAAAATGATAAACAGTATCTTGCTGTTGGTCCAGTGTTTAACTATAGCTGGAGTTTGCCATTTTCTTTACAAATATAAATGAATGTATGCGAATGATTAATGAATAATTAAGATTAACATTCGGTCGGAGAGAGATATTATTTCTTTGTCACATTTGGATTAAATATCTGCACACATAAAACATACCATGCATTGGTTGTGGCACCAAGCTGATTAAATGAATGTCTCAATTTTATACTGATTCAATGAGCCATACATGGGACATATGCTGACATTTTTATGTAAAGTATTTCTCATATGCCCCATTTTGCTTACATTTGCAGAGAACAGGGAAATAAATACGTATGACAGATTTGGAACAGAAGAGGATTCCACTGTCCATGAAGAGGAAAAAAAGTAGTGTAATATTATCTGCCTGTTTTTATTAAATGTATTAATACAATATATAAATATAATCAAGACAATAAAGCCATAATTGTTTTCTGCACTGAGAAGAAGCCATTGTTTTTAAATACAGACAACGTGGAAAGAATATGCTCATGATAAAGAAATACATAATAGTGGTTACTTCTGGACAGGAAGGAAAGGGCATAGAACTGGGAAGAGTACACTAGGGTCCAAATTTTATCTTTAAAGCTTTCTCCCATGAGTTCAGTGAGTCATATAAGGCTATCCTATCACCTATGCTTTTTATATCCCTGAAATGTTTATTCATTTAAAAATAAAATTATAAAGATACATTTTATGCATAAGTATATTTTAAATTTAACTCAAATATTGTAATATTTTGAAAATATGTATTATTTAATTACTTATATTCTTATTAAACTTTATGCATACATGTTACTTGTTTATCATATATTCATTTCAATCTGCATCAAAAATGGCACGGCTTTATATTGAGTCTAAGCCAAATATTATCTTTCAATAATTCTGAGTGATTAAAAAGTGTTTCTGTAAAACTAGGAGAAAATAAAGGTGAAATTTAACCTAGTTTTAAATTGAAGAAAAGTGTGGTATAACTGTTGCAGACAAAATTTTCCCAAAGAAGTAATTTTTGACTATACTTTTATCTTAAGGAAAACCATAATATTAGATGGCAGATATACTGGGAAAAATATTTTTTGCAAAAAACAGGACAGAGGACAGAAAAACTAACGGACCGGAATACAAGTAAAATACTAACATATAATTCTTAAGAGAAGAAATAGAAAAGTTTTATATACCCATTTATCAATTAAAAATTCTTCAACGTATTAATTTGGAAAATAGTCACTAACTGTAAAAATCTCAATACTTGAAATGACACAATGAGGTGGTAGCCTAACACACTATTTTCAGTTTCTGAAGAGGAGAACACGATGTCTCTTAAAATGTTTTTTGCAATTTGTATTTCTGAGAATCTATCCTGAAGCAACAATCCAAGATCAACTTTTAAATATGTTTATTTTGAGACCATTTTCTAAAGTCATGTAACTAATATTAAAGAGAATGGTTAAATAAAAATTAATGATATAAAATTATGTTATAAAATTTAATAGAGTAATATAGGATAGTCTGAAATAAAAGAAATATGAATCTTATGGGGTTTTATTTGTTTGCTTGCTTGTTTTTTGTTTTTTGTTTTGTGCTGGGGATTGAACTCAGGGTCTTGCACTTGCTAGGCAAGCACTCTAACACTTGAGCTAAATCCCCAACCCCTCATGTTATAATTTTTTAACCAGTAATTTAATCGAGCCTAGAAAGTTCTCGTGGAGGTTGGAGTTCTGATCTCAATCATTCTCACGCGGCACAAGTGCACTATAAGATTTCTTCTTTAAACATTTTGTAGGTAAGAAGTAGTGGATCACTAGAGAAAAGTTCTACATGAGCAATTTACAAAATGAGTCTAAACTAATTGCACCCATGAATCATATAGTACCTTAATATCTACTGGCCTATTTTAATCTTCTATCATTTTTTTCCTTGTTTTATAAAGCTCATTATTTATTTTCAATAGCAATTAAATACTCCATTTCTGTGTGTTTACTGGAACAACAATCTGCTTCTTTTTCCTAGTGATGTGTTATTCTAAAATGGAAAAGAGTTAGAGGAAAGATGATCAGTTATTTATAAGCATTATCTATACTACACTTTGCTAAAATAAATAAATCTCATAAACTTTTAAATTATTACCCCACTATAGCCTGTAAATAGTGGCCCAGTTCTGGGAATTCTGATGTAAGATGTCTTCCTTCTTTTTACCATGTCTTGATGCTTCGAATGAAAAATTTCCCCTAAGGATATGGAATCAGTGAGGCGGAGCTGTCCAGATAAAAACAGAGAAAAACATAAAACAGTAGAATTAAGTTTGAGACTTCATTTTCTTTCAAGTCTGAGGAGAACATGCAATCAGTAGCTAACAACCAAGTCATAGTGTGCTTCAGCAATCCTGTGGAACTCTCCAGGTGGACAAGCACAGAATGCTACGCTAGAAATGACTTTAGAGATCAACTATTCAGCACCCTAGTTTTATATGGAGGAAACTGAGCCCATTAGGATTTATTTATCTAAGATCACTGAGCTAGCTAGGGACAGAGGAGGAACAATGACAAAGTTATTCATTTATTTACATACATACGTGTGTGTGTGTGTGTGTGTGTGTGTGTGTGGTAAATTACTCTGTTAATCCATTTCTTTATAACTTGTATTCACAGTACCTAGTGTTGAGTCAAAGTCAGGTGGGTAATACTGAAAATAGCATTGTCTCTTTGTACTCCAAATCTAGTGTCAAAAAAAGAGAGAAATTAACCAAGAGGGACAGAAAAATAAAGCAAGTGGTCACTAAGCAGAGATACTTAATGAATGATAAGTTCTCTCTAGTTTTCTTCCAGGCCCATCCTCAAAGCTCGCGTCAGCCTGAAAGAACAGTGGACTGCATCACAGAGTCTGTGTTCAGGCCCCACTTAGCAGAAAGCACGTGGCCTTGTACACTTTTCTGTATCGCTATAGACCTCACTTGTGTAATCTAGTCAAAAAGTAAAATGACCTCCCCAAGGCTCCTTTCTCTTTATGTCATTAAACACCTAACGTACACCTCACCTCACTTTGTCCTTTCCCTTTTCTCCTTTCCCTACCTCTTCATCTTTTAACCATTTATGTGGGCAGTAAGTTTACATAAAAGAAGTTCCTACAGCTGCTACTTAAAAGCAAAAAATAAAATGTCAAAGTTGTGTCTTACAGCAAGAACTCTTCGTATAACTGCTCACCATTTTGATGTTTCAGAATAACACAGTTAATAGAAAGAGAACAACTAGCTGTGGCCATGAAGTTGTCCGGAAAAATCTTTGTTGCATGTTAGTTTTAAATTTTACAGAGTCTATTTCAAAGAACTTGATTTTCTCCTTTCTAAGTACAAGAAAACGGTTTTAGTAACAAAAGTTACTAACTGCATCTCTGAAGATCCACCCTTACATATCCAGTTTCTTTCATTTCAAGCAACTTGAAATTATATTCTTCAAGAATTTAATAAAACTTTCTGAGTTAGTGAAATAAGGAAGAGACTAGGAGAAGAAAGAAGCTGGCTAGGGAATTTTTTTCTAACAGAATGTCATCTAAATTTAACATCTAGGAGACTTTTGGGGGTTACTGCCTCAAATAAATTCATAATTCAATGGGTTTTTATACAACATAGGGATTAGGAATCCAGCCCTGCTCTCATATGAAAGGGTAGAAATACTGTGTTTTGCACCAGCAGAATCGACATTCACCATTATCATTATTACCGCTGGCTAATGATAAAAGTGATCATTGTTTTATGTGTTTTATATATTTTTTGGTCATCAGTCTGGCTGTTAATCTGTGTTTAGGATAATTAACTTGATGAAAACTTGAAAATAAGTAAATCTGAAAAAAAAATGGTGAACATCATCTTTCAACATGTAATATGAGGTATGAAGTGCACATTGTAAGAATTACCATATTTAGTCACTAAGACAAGCATTTGAAAATTTTCATGTGAATCATTTATTTCTATTTAACAAATGAGGAGACCAGTGTTCTAACAGTTTGCTGTTATTCAATCTTACTGCCAAAATACAGTAGTAAAGCCCAGCCTTGAGCAACTTTAATTCCTAAACTTCTGTTCTTTTATCTGTACCTGAAGATGATAAGCATGATTTTATGTGGGGATGAAGGTTTTTATCTCCAGAGGTACCAGGTACAGGGTTTCAGAGATTCTAAATTTAGTTCAAGAATTTCACTTAGGTAAATGTCCTAAAGTAGACAACTCTATATCTTACTTAGAAATTTTCATCACCATTTTGCTTTTGAAAAAGTAATCGTTCTATGTAGAAACATTCTTTCACTCTGGCCTCCCATATCAGTGAAAATATTTCCCATTATTTACACCACCCACAAGAAATGATAATGGGAAATGTAGTCAACATTTACTTTGAAAGAAAAAAGGGCTCAGTAAGTGGAACAATAAAGCATTTTAAGCCTTTATGGTACTTGTTTAAAGTTATATCAATAGTTGACATTTACCATTTAGGACAATGCAAATAAATTCTAACAAGATATCACTGCAGGTAGGACTAGAGCAATCACTGGGGGAGTAGGTATGGCCAACATGGCTCTTTGTAACAAAGCCTGCTTAAAACAGTCAAGCCCTACATGATCAGTGACTGTTCTATAAATTGGGGCTGGGGCAATGGGAAAAAAGCAGCTGGATCCTTTCCCTTTTGGTGTGTGTATGTGTTTGTGTGTGTGGCGCTGGGGCCAGAGCCCAGGGCCTCAGCCATGCTAAACATGTTCTCTACCATTGATCTGTACCTTCAGCACTTCTTATTCCTAATATCAAAAAAAAAAAAATTACAGATGGATCAAAAATTAAACATACAAGGAAAAACTTTAAAAGAGCCAGGAAAAAGATAAAGTGAAAAAATTTTGACCATGAAGGAGTCATACCACTCAAATACGACATAAAAATCACTCAAGTAGAAAGAAATTACTAAATCTTACAATATGCAGAAGTTTTTAGAGACAAAACACCACATATCCAATTAATAAGGGGCAATGGGTTTGCACAGACATTTCTACATTCAACAAGCAAATGAGAAGCTGTTCAGTATCACGAATCATCAAATAACTGAAAATCAAAACCACAAAAAAATATCATCTCCTACCAACTAAAGTAGCTACTTTTAGGGGCTGAGGGGCTAGCTCAGTGGCAAAGCACTTCCTTAGTCTAGCTATTACAACACATCAGAAAATAAGTATCCATGAAAATCTCAAGGAAATGGACACGTGCATTCTTGGTGGAAATAAAAAATGCTACAGCTGCTAAAGAAACAATATAGAAGTTCCTCAAAATATTAAAATCAGAACCATTGAGAGATGCAGTAATCCCAGTCTGGGGTATACATCTAAAAGAGCTGAAAGCAGTATATTTGTACACCTGTGTTCAAACAGCACTATGTACGACAGCCAAGAGGTCAAAGCAAACCAAATGTCCACTGGAGGAAGAATGAATGAACATAACATGGTATATACCAGAACAGAATATTATTCAGACTTCAAAAGGAAGAAATTCCTGTGACATGCTATCATATGGAGAAACCTCTAAAATACTAGGCTAAGTGAAATAAGTCAGTGACAAAAAGACAAATACTGGATGATTCTACTTACATAAAGTATTTAAAGTAGTCAAATGCATACAAAAGTAGAATGATGCTTGCCAGGGGGCAGGAGAAAGAAGAAGAAAAAGATGATTGCTGTTTCCTGGGTAGCATTTCAATTTTACGAAATGAAGACTTTGCTGTGATCTGTTACACGGCACTGTGGATATACTTACACTCCCGCACGCTACACTTGAAAATACTTAAAATGTTCAGTTCTATGTCATGAGTTCTGTGTCACAATAAAAATTTGGAAGATTTTCATAAGATTTTTTAAAAATAAGCAAAATAAAAGACAAAAATAGACTGAGAAAAGCATTTAAAATACTTACAACAAGGAGCTAATTCCTGAATACACTGTTACTACAAATCAACACCAAAATGGTTATAATCCCAATCATTAAGTGGAAAAATGCCTGAAGAGGCAGTAGGCCAAGAATAGTAAACAATCAGTGAAAACCTGTTCAAACTCAGCTATAAAATATAAAAGAGAAAAAAATAATACTTGTATTGTTTACCTAAAATAATGATATAAAATAAAAGTATCTCCTACTGGATACAGTGATGGTGAGAGTAACTGTAAGAAATCAGCAGGTCCTCCAGTACACTGGTTATAGGTGTGAAAAACAGTGAAACAATTTTGGAGGCCAATTTGCCAAAACATTTTAATATTTAAAATGAATAAAATTTTGGGCCAACGATTTCACCAGTAGAAATGTCTTTCACAGATAAACCTATTAGATTTCTGTTGTACTAGGGATTGAATTTAGAGTCTCATTTATTCCAGGAAAGCCCTGTACCACTGAGCTACATCCCCAGCCTTTCTTTTTTATTTTATTTTGAGACAAGGTCTCACTGAGTTGTCAAGGCTGTCTCCAAACTTGTAATCCTCCTGCTTGAGCTTCCCAAGAAGCTGGGATTACAGATGTCACCGCACGCAGTCACCTTGTAGTAAGAATTAAATGAAATAATCCCTGGTAATGCCTAGCATTGTGTTTAGTACATACGACTTATTTGATAAGCGTTACTGTTATACTTTAGATCTCAAATGTCAACAGCCCAACAAGATCATGTGTTCAGAAGATGGATTTTGGAATGTGGGTGGATCATTAAGGTTCTAACTTCATTAGTGGATCAATTCACTGATGAGATAACTTGGTTAATTATTGGGAGATGATGGCCTCACTGAAGGGAGGAGATCATCAGGTTATGAACTTGGAGACATCTGGTCCCCAGGCCCTTTCTCTTAGGCTTTTTCCATTCTTTTCTGCTTCCTGGCTGCCATGAAGTGAGCAATTTTCTTCCACCATACCTGTCCACCATGATGTTTCTGATTCACCACAGCCTCACAATCAACACAGCTCTCTGACCATGGACTGAAACCTCTGAAACTTTGAGCCAAAATAATTTTTTGCCTTTAAATTACTTATTTCATGTAGTTTGTCACAGCAACAAAAAGCTGACAAACACATTTACTGATATCCTTAATCTCTTTACTTAAATATGCATAGCCATTTTTCAGAAGACTTCTCGAGACAATACCAAGAATAATTCCTCTGAAGGAAGCAAATAGAAAGCTGAGGGGCAGAGGCAATCCACTAGAGGACTTACGAATGATTATGTTTTGCAGGAATTTTTAACATAAATATGCACCAAATTTATGTTTTAAAATACCAATTTCAGTCACTGAGACTCAGACCAAGGATTCATAAAAGGTGGTAAAACATCCACTATTCTCCTTCTTTAACTATCATTTTCGTTCCTTCGTTTCTCAAGAGAATTCTATACATAGAGGATGCAAGATAAATAGGATTGCCCATTTCTCTTTCTTACATTCCTTTCTAGACCTTTTGGAAAGAAAAATCAACACACTATGACTGGACATCCAGTGACCACGATAGTGTCCACTAAAGGAAGCCTGATACTCTCGTCTTCCCGTCCCTCAAAGCCCAGATGCTCCAGCTGTTCAAGCCAGAAGCCTCAGGAGCAGTTGGAGCTGTCAGAAGGTATCATCCAAATGGGCATAATCGAAATGTCATGCCATCCAGATGGCTTTCTCAGCAAGTGTCATGACGAGGCTCCCAAAGACATGCCCATGTCCGAATCCCTGGGAAACGGGTCTTGGCAGATGTAATTAAGGAGATCTTTTGAGATTATCCAGATGGGCCCTAAATTCAATTGCAAATGTGCTAAAAGAAACATGTGAGGGAGAAACACACAGGAAAAGCGATGTGGAAATAGAGGCAGAGATTGGAATAATGTCACCATACACCAAGGAAACTGGTAACTACCAGAAGCTTGATGAGGTATGAAACATGTTCTCTCCTGGAGTCTTCAGAGCAAATGACAGCCTTCTTTTGCCTTTATTTTGAGGCCCAGGAGGCTTCCCAAACTTTGAAAAAAATGAGTCTCTATTGTTTTGTGCCCCCAAGTTTGTGGTCAGTTGTGATAGTGGCCCTCAGAAACTAATACAGGCATCTTTCTCTGGCAGATCCAAGATCTGAGAACCAAAGTTTCAAATACATACCAATCTGTACTATTACAGTACATCCTCTTACACATTTCTGTCATAGATTTGACAGTCTCTATACCATTATGGCACCTTACATATCGTTGAAAACACACTACTTTGCCATAGAGTGCAATCACAACATTTACCAGGGTTGGCCTGAAACATGTTCCACTGTTCTGTGATAGAGGCAGAGAGCGGAGTAATAATGTACAATCTACAACCTGAGACTCACAGACTTGGCATATACCGAATGTTCTGCCATTCTAAGCTCCTATTTAAAAGCAAAACTTTCTAAAACATAACTTTCTGAAGCAGAAGTTATGATATTTCATGGTGCCCTATGTGCTACTGGATCTGAGAAAAATAAGAAGGGGGAGAAAAGGGGTCCTGAAAACTTCAGACACGGATTCTAAGGACCGAGCATGTCCTTTAAGACAGCACAACACCAGAAAAACAAAACAAAGCCAGTCATATTCTTACGACACGTTAAAATATCAGAAAATGGCTTTTGATGGACAAGTCATGATTATCTTACCAGACACCTTTATTAAGGGAATGAAACAACACACATTTACATTCTTACCAGGATTACAGGTCTAAAATGTGCATTTTACGATGCCATGATTTTTTTTTTTTTCCCTGGGGATAAAACTCAGGGCCTTGAACTTGCTAAGCAAGCACTCTAACCACTGAGCTAAACCCCCAGCCCCATGATTTCTAATGAAAAGTGTTCAGGGCATGGCAGAGGAGAAAAATTGTGCCTGGGAATGCTGGCAGATTTTTTACCCCCAAAGAATCTAAAGTCGGCAATATCTTGGAGAAACTGCGAGGACCAGAATCTGGCGCTAAACTCTGCAGACTTAGAAACTGGAATCTCTCCGCCTTTGAGACTGGCCCCCTCTCATGACAGAATCACGTTGTATAAGCTCATGGGACTGTTGAACAGAATCCAAATGCCAGTTTATTTCTTTTCACTGAACACTACAATCCTTGCTCAGACTGTCATGCTTCTAGCCGCCTGACCTGGTACTTTGCTCTACAGGACTCAGTGGAGAGTGCTGTACAATCATGACAATTACAATCAGAAGACTGCTTTGTGAACACAAAACCAGAATAAAAGACAGACAGGATTCTATTAGAAGGATGATTTACATAACTTGAAAGTTTAATGTCAGTTAGTAACAGTTCTTCATTCATGGACAATATGTGAATATATACTGTCAATTGTTTCTTTAGTGATCTTCAATGCCAGTTCAAATTCTGAAAGTTTCTACCATCTGACTGACCCATAAACTCACCTCTTTATAAAGTGTTGCCTCTCGACTCTGATGCATTAAGCATAGATGCCATGGATTAATTCACAGGGGAACCGTCTTATTATTCTTACAACCACATCTTTTCTTTTCCATTGTACTGCATGCAGGCAACATAGAACCTTTTGGAGTGCACTATGAGCACAGTCTTAATTGTGGACAAAATACAGCAGAGAAAACATTATGGCAGAATATTTTAAAATATTCCTATAATGGATCCTCCAATTTTTGATCATTCACAAGGTATCCCTCACTATTGCTAGGTATAACAATAACCCTGTGGCTACAACAAGAACCTGATGACCTTAACTCGTCAGGGAGCCCTTGGTATAAAGCCTGACTTCGATGTGTCTAAACAAGCACAAATATAGAACTCATGACGAGGTCTATTAGGATTGTAAAATCTTCTGAGAGGAAGCTGTCTAGAGCTGCCCTCCTTAAGAGATTTAAAAGCAGACAGATCAAAGCATGTGTCACCGAAAATCCTACTGGTTGTCATGACAGAAAAGGTAAAATTGCAAATCCATTCAGTTGTATCCATTATTGTAATGACTCGGAATAGGCTAAGATGACAAAAATGAAGGGCGAATAGTTTGGGGTCATAACAATATTAATCACAGGTCGTGTGCCCTGGTATTGCATTTTTCTTTTCTATAGCAAGAATAGTTTTGTATTTTTTTTCTGGATAGCTATGGCAACAGCTTTTATTTCCGAGTGGCTGGTTTCCTGTCTGTAGACATCTGAGTAAAATGTCTATCACAAGCATTCATTAGGAAACTGAGGATGAGTCAAAAAACAAGATGGATATATGCCAAAAGATTTCATGCTAACAGTAAAATCTGTATTTCTGTTCAATTGGCAAGCCAAATTCTGGGCCAGTCGAAAGAAATTCTGTCAGATCATAACACATCTTATCAGCCTTCACATCTCTTTTTTTCCAATGAATTTAGTGCTGGGATAATGTAGATAGAGAAAAAAGTAGTTAAAAATGTCTTTATGGCCAGCACACTGAACGGGAAACTCTAGAATAGAGGAAATATTTTTTCTTTTCAGGATAAGTCACTCTTTAGAAGTTACAGAGTCACAGCTTAAGACAATTTCTAGGGAGGAAATCTCCATGGGTGATCTTTATCATAACTCTATGCTCTGTACAGCCTTTTATCGATTGCATATTTCTTATAGTGCCTCCCTTAAAGTACATTCCTCTTCAAATTGGTGCCACACAGCTTTTAAATGAGCCACCTTGTACATTCTGAATGAGGTTTTTTTTTTTTTTTTTTTTTTCCCCAGTAAAGAACTGTATTGATGTAAATCTACGTTGGCAAGAGCGTCATCAGAGTCAGCTGGGAGTGACAGGCATGTTCCAGCCAATTCTGGCCAGTGTGTTGAAATATGCCTCCCAGGCTACAAGAGCAAAGGCACGAAGCATGCCCGCGTCTTCACGGGGGTGACGTGCTGATCAGCAAAGCCCTGGCTCTGTTAGAACATAAAACACGTACTAGGAGCATTTCTTGAGAAGAAGCCAAGCAAACAATCACAGGGAGAGCTGCATAATCCTTACAGGTGAAAAGGTGCCAGGACTCACCCTTTCCCCTGGGAGGGGGGCCGTTTGTACATGTTTCTCTGCAGGGCACCCTTCTTTCCTACGACTCAGAAAATGGTATTTTCTAATAACAGCCAACCAGTTCACACAACATAGATCCACAAGCTGGCAATAGAAATCAACAATGCAAATTCCAAAGAGAAGGCTACTTTCTATTGATTTCAGAGTTCCTTCATTTACAATCAGGACAGTGAAAACACTGATACAAATGTTAAATGTGGTACAATCTTGTTATCTTTTACAACTGTTTAATGACAACACTTAATGCCAACTTATTTAATGAAAAGCAATGTCATTGTTATAATTATGTGTACAAACTGCTGTGTCAAGTATAATATATTTTTTCCAAAAAATGGTTTTTAGTTCCTCAATATCTAGTCTTACATATCCTGGAACGGAATTTTGTGTTTGATTCAGGGAAAAAAAAATGGCAATTTCATGCTACTAAATCTGCCCCTGGGCCATACATCTGGAAACTAGCAATTTCCTAGTCACCCTTCTGTACCCTCTACCATGTACCTCATCTCTGCAGCATAAATGTATGATAAAGAGATGGGAAGAACATAGCTTTACTGGATAAAAAATGTTGGTGGGCAGCCTGTTGGGCACACCTGGCCATTCAGATTCTTCATGCATGTCCCCCCTTTTCTACAATGTACCACAGATGCACTGTGGTATTTGGAATGAATTTTCAAAAAGAGACCCAAGGTACCGGCTGTCCCAAGAGAAGAGTCTGTGGTTGTCTGACTAAAAGATCTCACAAGGTCCTTGTCTTCAGTGCACACTTGTCATTACAAGAAACTCAAGACTGCTGGGCTGTTTGCTATCACCGAGGGCTCTGTACCTCCCCGAATCTGACTTAACACCCCAGCCTTCTCCCAACCTGCAAATTCTCCAGTGTGAATTTTAGAAATCATGCCCTGTCAGCAAAATGGTGAATTCTTGGTTACTTCTCTGTTTCGTCTTCTTTCTCTAACATCCATGGCTGCTCCATTGAGAATACTGATTTATTCTAGAGATGCAGTGGTTATTTTCCCTTTCACATCTTTGTACCACTGACCCTAAAAGAGAAGCAGGTGTCTCTCTTGCAACTTTCTTCTATTCTCAGATCATCTCTCCCTTGCCTTAAAATGCCCTCCAAACTTACAGTATTAGTCTACTGCCCTCTGGGTTTCCATGCTCCATGGGTCTCTTGCTGTCTCTTCACCCCTGAAGGTTTTAGCACTGTCTCTGTCCAGCACAAACTTGGACAGGATTCACGACCGTAATTCCACCCATGGTCTCCTAGTCCCTTGCCCTCACTTCAGATGAACTTGTTCACAATTCCACTTCAGCTACCTCACTTCCATACCCACATTCAAGGCCTTGCTGTTAGCAGTAGCTTACACAATAACCAATGTCAAGCATCTCCTCCTTCCTCCTGTCTTTGTAGCACATCCTTTCTAGTGTTCTAACTCAAAAAATTTTCCGAACACTTCGAGGCCCTCAATACATGGACTTTACAGGTTCTCACTGACCCTCAACAACCTGTGTCCTCTTTTCCTCAGCAGGTTTAGAATAAATAAGGCATCACACTGACTCTTTGCATACTCTTCAGACCAGACTAGAATATCTCCCCTCAGTTGAAGCCAATCTTTTTCCAACTCTCGATTTATGCCTATGCATCTAGTAACAGTTGAGGAAAACCATAACCACAGCAACTTTAAATTTATGAGTACTGGTCTGAGCCGGCTGCTTTAGGGTGGTATGGAAATTTTACATTTCTGTAGACAACGTGCTCCCCCTTCCCCAATATTAATAACTGATCATTTTGCATCTCTTTCTATTCTTAAATTGCTAAGTTAACTATTTTATTACAAAATAGAAGCAACTGAAAGGTACTTTTCATACAGTCCCAGCAGCAAAGCTACCAATTTCCTGGTCTTCTATACCCTCAAACTCTTTTATTCTTGTTTCTCATTTATTATGAGAACTGAACAAACAATGCTTTCATTAAGGGTAACGTCTTTGCTTCTATACTGAAAGTTTGCTTCCCTCAACATCCTATCCCGCAGGGATATCGCTCCTGCAATTCCCCCAATCTCTCATAAGAAAATATCCTGCATTCTATGGGCTCTTTCTCAAAATAACACAAATACTCTCTAAGATCTACACTTAGAAACACAATCCTGACTCACATCACCCCATTTTTCTTCTGATCACCCCACCCTACCTTAAAGCAAAACTCCAAGAGTTGACTAACTATTGTTTCCACTTCTCCCATCACCTCTTAAACCCATTTGATCTGGCAATGTTATACAAAGTCAAACTCTGGTAGTCTTCTCTCCTATTGTAACGGGGTTGGTATGTGTGACCCGCAGAACATGACAGAATGACAGTGTGCCATTTCAGAGTCTAGGTCGTAAAAGTCATGAGGCTTCTGCTTGACCTTTCTCAGATCACGCACACAGTGAGTGTCACAAGGACACTCAGTCTTTCGGAGAAGCCCACACAGTGAAGGCTTCTGCCAATGGCCATTGAAAAGCAAGGTTGTCTGCAGACAGTACCATCTTGGAAACTAAGCTTCCGGCTGCAGACACACCTTCCCCGTTGGCTTGACTCAAAATTCTGACAGGAACCTGGGCCAGAACCACACTGCTAAGCTGCTTCCAGATTATTAACTTTCAGAAACTGTATGAGATAATAAATGCCTCTTGTTTTAAGCTGCTCGATTCTGGGATAACGTGTTACATTTCTCCCCATTCAGTCTTGCATCCTCATTATTCTACCAAAGTGCTTAGTACTATAGCTACCAATGCCCTCCTCACTCCAGTGCACTGAAGAACCCTGAGTCCTCAATTTCAGTTGGCCTCAAGTAGCATTAGACACAGCTTATCACTTCTTCCTTCTTGAGATGCTTTGTTCATTTTGCTTCCAGATACCTTTCTCGATTTTTTTTTTTCACTTCATTGTCCACTCTCTCATGGATTCTAATTCTGGTTTTTCCTCATTTTGTGGTTCTCTAAATTTTGAACTGCCCCTCCTGTCACCAAGTCTTTCACCATAAGTCCCTGCTGCCTAAGCAAATGCAGTTCAGTCTCAGAATGTTTAATACATTTTATTTGTAATGACTTTCAAATGTTTATCTCTAGCGCTGATCTCTGCTCCAAACTTCAGCTTTATATACCCAATTATCTAAGTGATATATCCATTTGGAAATCTAAGAGACAGCTCAAATGTAAAATGTTTAAAACTAAACTATGCACCAAACTCCCCTAAATATGCTCCTTCAAAAATCTTCTCCCGCTCAAGAAATGGCAACTATATTCTATCTGTTGCTGAGGCCCAAAACTAGAGGCATCCTTGATGTTTCCTGCTCACTCTTCATGCTTAGTCAATCAGCAGCTCTGTTGGCTCTGCTTTCAAATGGTAGATGGAATTGTGACTTTCTTTTTTAAACACTTCTACCTCCACATCACTGTAACAAGTCACCTGGATTATTCTAACAGTCTCTGAACTGATTCTCCAGTTTCACCTTTTCACTTGCATCTATATTTTCCACAAACGAGCTGGCACAATTCTTTCCAACGTTGAAACAGATGGAGTCTCTCCCTGAGGTAGACACTCCCACTACTAAGCATTTTCACCCTGATACATGACAGTCATCACCAAGTAAATCCTAAATCCTTAATACTGCCTCAAAATACTGTGTGGTCTGACTCATCTCTGTGGCTTTGACCTTATCCTGTTGCCCTCTCCCTTTCTCAAGCATGCCAATCACATCTTCCCTCGGGGACTTTGCGCTTGTTATTTCCAATGCTGAAATGTTCTTTTCCTCGGTAATCACACAGCTCACCCAGTTATCTTTCAGTCTCTGCTCAAATGTCATCCCATAAATGTTATACAAAACTATCCCTTTAGCCTACTTCCTTCTACTTTACTGTACTCATCACTCTCTTGCCCATTGGAATATTTATTTGCTGCCTGCTGCCTTTCCCACTAATGTACCCCACGGGGATGGGACTTTTTCAATTTCGTTCAATGATCTATGCCCAGAAGACTGACATGCATGTAGTAGACTCCTGGACATTATTTTTTGAACGAGAAGAATGAGAGCACATTTAGCTCCTGATTTTTACCCTGATGAGCTGCCACTGAGCCACAGAGATGCTCAGAGTAAGATGGTTTTCCAAACTGCTAGATGCATTCTAAGTGCTTTATTCTTGCGGTTTGGTACAAAGTTGGGTATAGTCCTCCACAGAAATAATGCCTCAGTTCTATGCATCATAACACAAGCACCACCACTGGAATTAATAGTCTGATTTGGATGGAAATACAATTGTGTATTCTTCTACTTTGGAAGAATTATCAGGGAAGGAGTAGCAGGGCATTAGCTAGTTTCAGACAGTTTGGATCGGTCTAATTGGACGAGCCTCACATTCCAACTACTGAAAGTGTTTAATGCACACACTTGGGGCTTAGCGAGCTTAGAATGGGGTAATAACTCAACATGTCACTTCCTTTTATGTGGAGTGAAACCATTAAGAAGATAAAATTGATCATGTTTCATGTAAGCACATAACAGCCAGGTTGGGAAGAAAGAGAGAAGGAAAGGAAGAAAGAAAGGGGGAAGAAAGGAAAATATTCCTTACTCTTCAAAATCTGATTCTAGGCTGCCTTTATGGTCCACTTCCTCAGAGATATTCAAACTCATGAAACCTCATATTCGCTCCTGCTCTTCCCCTGGTGAGAGGAACTCATCCCCTGCCGCTTCTTTTTTCATTATTCACTCTAGTTCTATCCCTGATGAAATACTGTATGCTTTACATCGATTTCAAATTCCTTTGCAGGTCCCATTCTTCCCTTTGTCTTATCTTTAGGTTGCCATGAATATTAAATGAGATAGTGTAAAATAATTCATTGTACGGTACTGGGGACTTCACGCTAATGCAACTTTCTTATTCATGAAGTCTTGAGTGATTCCCACAATAGGATATGATATGATATTTACACTCTAAAAACTCCCATCGTTCTTCACATTTAGTTGTGGTAACTTCTGCTATGTGGTTATTTGAGCAGCCGTAGTCTATCCTCCGCTAGATCACAGTCTCTGGGAACAAAGACAATGCCCCAGTAATACCCCACTTAGCAACCGTACAGAGTAGACTGAGTCTAAGAGTTGAATTAAGCTTCTAGATTTCAATAGGCTCAAGTCATGCTCCGTGTTCCAGAAATACTATTTTTACTTTTATTTGAATAGTACTTTATTCTTTTCAAAGGTCTTTTTGTTAAATATATCATTCGAACTTTTAAATAATTCTATGAAGCATGTCTGAATTAGTAATAGTTCCATTTACAGAAGAGCATAATTGGGGCCTGTGCAGGTTGAATGATACCTCTGAATATCTGAACCTTTTCCTTCACGGCAAGACTATGCTATGCGTTAGGAACGCACCAGAGAACAAGGCGATCACGTCTTCCCTTCTCGAAGCTTCCTGTCTAGGCCAATCGTTCCCCACTGGTGATAATTCTCCTCCCAGAGGACATCTGGCAATGTCTGGAGACTTTACGGATTTTTACAACAGGATGAGAGTTACTGTCACTAGTGCGGAGTGGCCAGGGCTGATCCTACCCTCCTACACGGCACAGGACAGCTCCCGGGACAGAGCATTGTCTGGGCTGGACAATAGGGTCAAGAAACGTGGTCCTGACTCATCTCCACAGGCTCTGCAGAGACTGCCAGAGGCAGTTGTAGAGAGCAATTTGGAAACACAGACCATCCAGATTTAAATGCCAAGCTGAAGAATATGAATGTATCCTATAGATCAGATCGCCAACTGTGGCTAGTGGGCCACATCTAGTCTATTTTTAAAATACGTTTTTATGGGAACACATTCATGCCCATTTGTATATTCTGGGCTGGTTCTGCACTCAGTGCCAGACTTGAGTAGTTGCCATAGAGACGGTGTGCCCCTCTCCCAAGTCTAAAGTATTTATTGTCTGGCTCTGTACAGACCAAAGTTCGCTCATTCCTGCTTATAAACTATGGGCAGCCAAAGCAGAACTTCAGAATAATTAAAGAGATTGCGTAAGTAGGATATCATTGAGAAGAAAAGGCTGATGGCACCAGGATAAGATTGTACTGAAGTAGCCCAAGTGTAAGGCAAAGTATGAAAACAAACTGGCGTGCTGGGGAAGAACAGAGTAGCCAGAGCAATTGGATAAAAAGATGCGCAGGCCGGAGCGGGGAGCGGTGGTAATGCTCAAAGCAGAAGTGAATGACAACTTTGGCCAGTCTATTAGGACACTAGTGATCTAATGAACAGACACAGAAAAACTAGAAACGGGGAAACAGTAAGCTTGCTTCTGCACATGTTAAATTGAAGGTAAGCGTAGCTCTTCCTGGAGGAAATGTCCAGAGGAGGGACACAGATCTGGAGGTGAGGAAGTGAGGTTTGGGAGTCAGGTTTTATTAAAAGAGCTGACAGTAAAGCTGGGATGGAGCTCCTGGTGTAAGGAGCACAAAGGGCTAATTAGAGAACTGGGGGAGCTTTGATTTAAGGTGCCTGAAATGAAGACAACAGAGGAGAAAAGAGTCTCACAAAAGTACCATTAAGCCTGTGAATGAGACAGCTGCAGGAAAGAGGAGGCGAACATAAATATCAAATGCTAAGAACGTATTTCCATGGATGATGTTGACCATATCAATAGGTGATTTCTAAATGCAAAAGCAACATTGATTTTAATTTACTTATGTACACAATTACTCATATACGAAGAAAATTCTGGAGATGAATGCTAGGTAATACTTCTCCTTAATCATTTACAGCACTGTGTGCTCCTTGAGAGTTTTACGATTTTTATTCTTACTCCAATGCATATCATAGAGTCCTCTGAAGTCTCTATTAATAGTATGAAAGAGAGAAGACGATGATGAGTCAAGATGTTCCTCTAAGACAGTTTCTCAAAAGACGGCTTTGGCATCAGCTAGCTATAGGTCTAGGGCCTCTCTCAAACCTGCTGTGGGTTCCTCTCTCGGACCTGCTGTGGATTCCTCTCTCAGACCTGCTGTGGATTCCGGGTCCGGCTTCAGGCCTGGGACTACACAGCGCTACTGGGGACCCTCTCAGAAGCACCCTGTGCACAGTGCCTGTGGGCTGTTGCCATCAGAAATTGTGTAACATTGTATTGAACAAGGAGACCAGCTTTTTCATTTTACCTGGGCTCTGCAAATTATGTATCCAGTCCTGTGTGAGTATTCTAGTCTAGAAGTTAGTTCTCTGTAAGATTACAGAGGTGTAGAAAAAGGTGATTTTTTTAACTTCCCTCAGTCCTTTCTTGCTTAGAGAACCTAAAATTTGAAATATACACCTCAGTGTCCTTATAACTGGGACCTGGAAAGTGCCATCAGCTGGTGTAGGACCTTTTATGGAACCATTCTATGCTTCTTTGCCATCAGGGCAGCTATAGAAATCATAATTTCAGGGTAGAAAAGCAAGGTGCTAACACCAGACTTTATCACTGGCGTTGGAATCTCCCAGATCAATCTCCGTATGTTTACCTTCAGTTAATGAATTCAGCCGGAAGAGCCTCCGCTAGAACCAGTGTCTTTCTTCCGGCAGCAGGGGTGTTAACGGTCCCAGAACCTCTAGTTTATGACATCTGAGACTGTGAGTCGTACCTATGTATGCCTAAAGGCATAGCTGATAGAGTTTATGGAATTTTAAAGTGTGGAGTTAAATAATAAGAAGGTTATTTCCTTTCCAAATCCCCTTCGGTTATTCTTACTGCCTGAAAGAAGAATTAATTGACCTTTCATATGTCTATATAACTTACTAAATGCCATTAAAAAAAAAAAAAAACAGACTTTGGGCTCAGAACCTTTTGATGGTCACAATATGTAGGGAAACTTGAATTATTTTGCCTTTTATATTGTTTTTGTTTTCAATTATCTTTTATGCATGATAAATGACACTGTTTTCCAATTTACAATAATGATACAAAACTTCATTTTTAATCATATGAACCTTTAAAATATATATCTACTAGAAACATTAAATGCAAAAAAGTACAAATGGCTCACAGATGTCCCCTAAGCTAAGGAGGTAAAATGGGAATGATCACAGTATTAGTAATAGTCTACTGTTATTAGGAGAAGGCTTTATTAAAGGAAACCCAGCTCTATTCAGAGGAGAGCCATACACGTCTGCTTTGTGCGTCATCAGCCTGCAATTCATATGTGTTTTACTTATTACTACCCATAAGTCATATGCCGTTCTATTTGGCACTCACTCAATACAGGGTCATAAAAATACACATGGCACAGAATAAAGCAAAGTAAAACAAATACTATAAACCTAAAGATGGTAAACAAGTAGAAATAATAGTCTAAATAATCTTATTAGTCAGAAAGTTGCTCACTTGGAAAGTCAACTATACACTTCCATTGTAAATATAAATGTGAAATCAGCTCTGTAAGAAAACGGAATAAAGCAGGCGCCCTGCTAATAACAATATAAGGAGGAAGCTGCTTTATTTTAATAATAGCTAATTTGATCATGGAGTTGGCTCTTAAAAGTAATAGTAAAGAAATTTAAAGATGACTGCAATGTAAAATTAAATCCGTATTGAACCATGGACAAAATACTAATATTAAAGTAATACATTTATGGTAAACCTCTTCACAGAATTTTAATTATTCTGACAATCTACTCTGATGCAGCGCTTATTTTCTGTCAGTTAAAATTTCTCCAAATTGTCATACTAAAAAAGAAGTTTTAGAAGGTTTTAAAAAAAATTCTCCTTAAAATCTTGGCATTTCTTTTATAAGTCTTGGTGTATAATTTAACCAGTATGAATTCTAAAAGATAAGGATTAGTCATCAGAGTTTAACTAGTTAGTTATTCAGTAATTTCCCAAGAATCATAAATACATTATGCACATTTTTCTTCAGAAATATATCAGGCATAACTTTTCTAAAACACAAAAATGCACATATTTGACAAATTTTTGTGACACTATCATTTATAGTTTCATTCATATTTACTAAAGTCAATATATACCAAACTAGATGTGTGTAAACCCAGAATACACACACACACACACACACACACACACACACACGCTCTCTCTCACACACAATCTTTGTAACAAAGTCCATAAAAATGTTTAATCATTGAGTTTGAAATTTCTTCCCACTATGATAATCAAACACTGTATCACGGAGACGTCTAGGCCAGGAGGGTATGGATCTTTGGATTTTCAGCATTAGAGGCACAGTATATTTCTCGGCTGGGCAGATAACAAATATTTCCTGAACACATTTTATACAGGTGCCATTTGGAGCTCCCCAGTACATATAAAGATTGGTGTCCACGGAGGCTCTAACTTTTTGGGAACTAACACGCCAGTGTCGAGTCAAAACACATACACAAAATAGAAGATATAAGATACAAACTAAATTTCAAGCAGATGGCAACACAGCAGGTCTGAGGGTCCAAAGAAAGATCCAGCCAGAGGAAGGAAGGCAATTTTGGCCCAGTTAGGCCAGTCAAGCCAAAGTCAGGCCACCAGCGCCAATACTTTCCTTTTCTCTCATTAAAGCTTACATTTTACTTATGATTTATTGGACCCGAGCAATACAATCTTAGAAGTGCTATTTTAAAGAAAAATCGCATTCACTTCTGGTCCCATAGATGGCTCCGTTTCAAAAGCTGGTACAGTCTTCTTGTTAAGTGAGAGACGATTCTCTAACGGTGGGATGTGGCACGAAGCTGGCAGAGGTACGGAAGATTGGCGGTGAGGCGGGACTTGGTCCTCCCCTTTGGCCACTGGTCACTCGCAGTCAGCCTGTGAGTCGGGCCAGATCTGCTTACCAAGCTGTCTGCTGCTCTGTTGCTTAGTAACTTGAGTCTGTGCACCATCACTCTCAGCTGACTTTGCTGAAGCCAAATAGATTCTGACTGGATCTCTCTCCTTAGAGCTTAAACCTTTCATGCCTTGTTCTCTGAATCACTGAAAATAAAATTACTCTGATTGCTTTTGTTTTTTAAGTTCATCTTATTTAAAACTCACTCTGAATGAGAACATCTTCTGCTGATTCTGAAGCCCTTCACTAAAGACCTGTATTTCTCTTCCACACATAATTTTTACCAGGAAAAAAGAGTAATAGTTTTCATATGAGGAACATGCACAGAGAAATAAAATGAGACTCCATACCAAGAACAAGTTCTCCCCTACCCTTCTACATAATTACCATCGTCTTATTTTTTTATTTTTATTTTTAGTGGTACTTGGGATTGAACTCAGGGCCTTCACACTGAGCTACATTTTCAGCCCCTTTTGTTCTTTATTTTGGGGGCAGGGTCCCATCTACTTCTGCTCAGGCCAAACAGTGTGGCCAAGTAATACAAGTGAACCTGACTCTTAGCCTAAAGAGAAGCGATGTTGAAGTAAAGAATTAAGGATGGAGAGTTCTAGGTTCAATTTTTAACTTTACTAGCTGTATAGCTGAATGATCTCAATATTTCAGCTGCATGTGTAAAGCATTCCTTAGTTATTTTGAAAGGTTGATGAACATAAAGTACCTGACACAGGTTGATAAACTATGTTATTATAGACTAAAGACTATTACTCATTCTCTTTTCAAATTTTCAAGGTCTTGGTTTTGTTTTTGTTTATTTGTTTGTTTTTACTTGAGACAGCGTCTCACTATAGAGTTCATGCTGGTCTGATCTCACTATGCAGCCCAGGCTGCCCTGGAACTCCCAGTGATCCTCCTGCCTCAGCCTCCCAAGTGCTGGGATTACAAGCATGTACCGCCAGGCCCAGGTTCAAGGTCTCATTTTGAGAAATATTTTATCTGAAATACCCATTCTGTGTCCTTAAAGTTGCAGGCAAAATAATTTCTCCCGTTTGTATATGCAATAGTAGAGACTGATGTGTTCAGATGGTATAATATTGAAGAATTACTAAAAGAACTTTCAGTTCGAATTTTTATAATCATCTATAGATTTCCACATTTTCTTCATAAAGTCATGGTTTCCGGATGGTGTCCTAGAATGAACGTCACTGATACTTGAAGCCTATATATGAGTCAGAGAATTATTGTAGAAATCTGTTTTTGTTTTTCACCCATGCAGCATCCACCTCACTCTTCCTACAGCAGTAAGCTGAAATGTGTTTTTAATTACTTATCTCAAATGTACTGCAGTTTGTTATCACTTTGTAAATTTAGTTAGTCAATTTTTTTAACTTGTAAATATCAAATGCCTTTATAACCATATCACTTTTGAATAGCAAGCCTACAATTCTAAAAGGTTGAATAACTAAGGTCAAATATCAAGTGACCAGCAAACCTGGAAATACGTGGCTTCAACTATACTAAGCCAATCACAGAGTTAAAAACATGCTTTTTTCCAAAAGCAAAATCATTTTTCTAAATGTCATAAATTGGCTTCCTTAGTAATAAGTTTTCTTCCTGAAACTGCTACTTTAAGAACAGATTTGGCAGCTTCTAACCAAAGAAAAAAAAAGTGCTGAAGTTCATTTAGTTACCTAAATTCACAGCAGAATTTTTTACTTATAAATAATCATTTTAAAATTTAAAGCTCTGATTTAAATTTTTTATTTATTTATTTTTATTTTAATTATTTAAATAAACTTTGAGATTCAAGTTTTTATTTTCATCTCATTCAACACTTATACCAAGTCTGCAAGAAAGGCCGTGTTGTGTTTTCGTTTGAATGCATTTTTGCCATAAGTACCAAGGGTTTCAGCTGGTACAGACAGGCTTCATATCTTTCCTTTCTTTACGATAAATGTCAACGGTCACAGGAAGTACACCGAAGTAATAAGCTGCCACGTCACTCCATTTTTTCTTTATTATTTCTCAATACCTAATCGTCACTTTATAATCTTTGTAACATTACGGCTGAATGGACATGCACTGTAAGAAGACTGTTTTCCTGGAGTCACCTGGTTTTAGGAAAGAAAGTGTCTTTAGATGCCTTTCAGAAGCTGTAGATAATTTCACCCTGAAGTGGTTGCATCTACCACGTTTTGGATAATGCCAAACAGCTGAGAACTTGGCTGTGGCAGGGCTGACTGGCTTAGCCCAAGATGCAAGCAGTACTTCCTGGTGTGCTTCCCAGACAGCTCCCCCCTGGAAACTTCCTCCCCGCTGGAAACTACCCCCCATTCGGTGTCACACTCACCTACTCACCTACATCCCTCACCTGGGTTCCTATCTCCCAGGAGAGCACCAGCCGTTCTTCTCTCTGAGTATTTTCACCACAAGACAGTGAAAAGACAATCTTAAAGCTAAATAGGATAAATATAGGACACGCGCAATAATAGAGAAAGAGCACACAAATAGAATCACTAAACAATGACTTTGAAAAACCCAGACCTGTCGTTGCGGGGGGGGGGGGGGGGGGGGGTGTATGTGTGTGGTATGCCTTATGTTTATTTTTAACCTATGAACCCTAAATGACAGGAATTCTCCTTTACAGGTGACAAATGCTTTCTTCCTCCTTCTGTGAGTTGAAGAAAATTTATAGTATATTTTTCTTTTAAACAAGAAAACAACTACAGTTGCTGAAATAATGAAGAGCCAAGAAAGCAAATGTTTACTTTTAAATGTGAGCAACATTATACTTCATGCCAATGCCTGATACAAAGTAATTGAGTGTAAGTGAAAAATATGGTCCAAACCATTTATCTAGGTCCATAGATTTCCAAGATGTCCTAAAACTATCTGAACAAAGTCTTTTAAAATTTAAAAATTTAATCCTAAAGAAATTACTTTGCTAAACATGATACTAAGTACTTCTATCTTTGGGTATGCTATAATTAATAGCACAAATGCATACACAGAAATCCTAAAAAAGAAAGCATTTGAATATTAGCTTATCACCATGTTTTCCAAACAAATCTTATGGCTTAATTGCATTTATGTGCTGTGCACTCAAGAACATTGTCTCCATTCGGTGCATAAAGTAGACTATACACTGAAAACGTTTGGTATCTCTGAGGATTTTGCCATGCGGTCCTTAATCAGGAGAAAAAACCCTGTCACACTTTTTATATTGGAAAATCATATTTAGCTTTTATCAAATTTAGAATTTAAAAATGTTTTTGAGCAATTTATATGTAAATAGACAAATCTGAGGGACCTCAGTGAGTGTTATCTAGTTTTTAATGGTTAATGTTTGCAAAATTGCCTGACAGTACTGTAATACATGGGCCATGTTGACTATTAAACTTAGGAAATTGCATCCTCAGATCGAATTACAGCAAATTGACATAATATTTTTCACTATGACTACACATTTACTTGGATTGAAGTATGATATTAAATACTATAACAAAAATGTCCTAAGATTAGAAAATGATTGTCTTTTTAGAGCCAAATCAATGCATACTGTTTGGTAGTTTAAAGGAAGGATCCAGGTTTATAGGTACCAACACAGTTAAACTGCCCTACTATAGAAGAGTGAGTTGCTGAAGGGTAAATGTCTATGACAGATTTTCCTTGTTCTCTTTTGGTACATAGTATGGCACAGTACAGTGTACATATATATGTGTGTATAGTGTACATATAAAATACACACAGATACACTGCAAAGACACAAACAGAGCACATATGTATGCAGTTAAAATCTGAAGACATGGAAGGAAGCACACACTTCAGGATCTTCCAAGAATGCAGCAGAATAGGAAAAGGAGGAGCAACGACTTTAGCATCATCCGGGACATCTTATTCTTTAAAAGAGAAGGAAGAGGAACAGGCTTATAGCTCAGTGGTATAGCACTTGTCTAGCATGCCCATGAGATGGCCCTAGGTTCAATCCCCAGAGCACCACGAAAAATATCTGATGTCGACAGTGATAAAATAGCAACATTTTAAAAACCTGAGTGGCGGATAGTTTTTATACATCAATATGAAAAGTGCTGTAAATTAAAAATGGTTATAATATAAAATTAAATTTAAAAAGAATGTGAGATGAAAGAGCAGAGGTTTTATGTTTTAAATATGATGAAACAGTAACTTTTAAGTTCCCCAAAACTGTAATCAGCAGTTCTAACTTGTTTATCTATGACTTTACTTAGGCCTAATATAAAGGAAATATACTCAAACTGATCAAGAAGAAAACCTGAAAAATATAAAGACTTTCTAGTCTGATTTTTCTGGAATAAACTAGTACTGGAGATTTTCTACCAGAGATTCCACTGACTTCAGAGAGCCTACTGACGTCAGAGGGAATCCCCCATACAGATGAAACCCAAGTCCCACGCACAATCACTAGTCTGCAATGTGCTGTATGGTAATTACAATGGTAAAACAGAGTGGTACCAAGCACGGACACAAGATGTTTTTAATCCTAACACAGTGCCAGACCTAATACCAGCGTTCATTACCTATTAACTAGTGACAGTACCAATAAGCATTGAGCAAGAGCAGAGGAAAGATGTGTTATGGAAATTTGAAGGAAGAGATTACTTTCAGCTGGGACAATTTGAACACGGAAGCTCTTAGGAATAGCAGAGACTTGAGGGATGTGTGGAGAGTGAGCAGACACTCACCCCAAGTTCCACCTCAGCAAAACCCTCCTCTCTGCCTTCTGATTTCTCAGAGTTATAAAACAGACACGGATTATTTTGAATTCTTGGTCTCTTCATATATACTCACACCAATCTATGCACAAATAACTGACATAATAATCATCTAGAAATTTAAACATGATTCCAAAAGTCATGCAGGCCAAGGCTGGAAAGGAGCCATGTAGTAGATAATAAAGAAAATATTTGTTTGTGATACTCATGCAGTATCCAGCACTGTGAAACACATTTTAATTCACACATATCTGTATTTGACAGACCCGCGACCCCAAATTTCAGGAAACACCTATTTTCAGGAAATTGGGAAACTGAGGCATGTTAAGTAAATCATCCAAAGTCATATAACTAGTAAATGGGAAAATCTGAATCTAAACTTTAGTAGATTAGATAGTCGAATCTACTACCTAGTAGAGTTTTACCTACTAGACTATTATCTGTAGTCTGGTTTCTGGAAGCTGATGCTCTTTGCTCAAGTCACACAGCATCCCAAATACCATGTCAACCCAGCATGCTGCTCTTTAGATAGGTCGTGACAACCTAAATGAAGTTTGGTTATGAACATAAGTTTAAGTATCACGTGGTTTCTTTAAACTAACAGTAAATTAATTTACTTTTAAGTTTAAGTAAATTAAAGAGCAAAATAAAAGATATATAAAGGAAACGGGGAGATACAAATTTTGTAAAAAGAGAAGGGGACCAGGAGATGGAGGGAGAGAAGGGTGAGAGAGGGGAAAGTGATAAAACAATAATTAAGATGTGGTATGTACATGCACCAACTCCCTACAATGAATGTAATCGGCATGTACTGCAAACATGTAGTAATAAAAAAAGAACAACCTGGATTAACTTGGCAAATACAGCACACAGAAAGGTAAAATAACAAGCTTTTAGTTGAGAAAAGAGAAGACTTTTACAAAGATGAGAACACTAAAATACTGACTGTTGGATTTGGTCATCAGGTGTTTATTAAGTACCCACCATTAGGCAGCCATGACGCTGGGCATGGTGTACCAAGATGGATGGAACACAGCACTGGCTCTCTGGTGGGTTTCTCCAACCCTTAAGGGCCACTTAATGCAAATGAGCAAAGAGTCAAGCTAAAGGGTCCCCAGAGCAGTTCCCACACTCATGGAGGACAGTCACAGGATAGGAGACTTTAGCTGTTTACCAGCAAGGTCTTTCCATTCAATAAACTTGTGGGGCTGGGGATTTAGCTCAGTGGTAGAGCACTTGCCTAGGAAGCGCAAGGCCCTGAGTTTATCCCCAGCACCAAAAAAACCCCAAAAAACACAAATCACTTATTTATTTATTGCAAAGTACCAACATTGCACTTAAACCTCAATGCTGAAGTTTTAGTTTAAATAAAACAACTCTACATTAACATATTTCGTCTTAAAAGAAAAACAGAATAGCACGTGTGCCCTAGGTTTGCCACCCTGGTACACAGGTTGAACCAGGTTGCCATTAACATACCGTGCCTCAGATGGGCTAAATTAGTTTTACCTTATTCATTGGATCAGAGCTGAGATGTTTGCCAGGCTCCTTTGCATTTAGATCTGGTTGTAGAGGAGTGCTCTACGCAGGGGAACACAACCCAAAATGATGCATGTATTTCTAGACCTGCCTCATAAAGATATGCCATCCTCTGTACTCTTTTCCCTGGATTTGGCTGAGCCAGCAACTTTGGGAATCCTGTGTACCAAACAGTAGCACTGCAAGCTGGTAAGATCCAGGTTCCCCAAGCACCCTAAGGCAGGAAGCCACCCCACAAAAAGCAGAAGCAAGAAACAAATGTTCACTGTTTTGATCCACTGAGATTTGGAGAGTATTTTGTAGAGCAGCAAGCTTACCTTAACTAAAACAGATGACTTCCAACATGATTTATTTTTTCTACTACCTGTAGAAATTTACCAGTGTCAATTACCCGGAAGCAAGAAATGACTCTGGTTCAACATTGTAATCACTAAGTATAAACTAAACACTTTAACTATACTAGGTATTAACTGTGTGCATACTTAAGAGAATACCAGCAACAGGAAACGATATTCTGAGGCAGGACCATACAAGGCATGTATTTAAGCAGCTGATCATTTAATTTAGGCAGAAGCAGGAGATGTTACTACCACTATTACGGTAGTAACAGCAAGTTAGATAGAAGTGCATGTGAAACGGTTTTAAATATTTTTTTCGTAATTCTGCATGGTGCTTAGTATAAATCTGAGAGCACAGATGGGATGAGTATTTGTCAAAAGATGCTTGCGGAGATTATTAAAGTCTTGGGGCTCGTTGAAACAACATGGAAAATCTGACACACTCTTTCCAAGTCCCTTGCTGGATGGGTTTAGTCTATGAGGTAAACCGTTTCCCCCTGACTTAACAGAGAATTGGTATCATAATTTCTATTTTCTGCTTTCATTGCTCTCTGTATGCCTCTGAATGATCTGGCTGAGACAGACCAAAATAAAATATTGGTAGAAATCATGCTCTTGAAGTTTTTCCAAACAGCACTAGAAAAGGAAGTGCCAGAAACTTCAGAAGAAAGCCTGTTTTCATGAGATTTCCTGCCTTCCTTATATCTCAATATGTGTAAATAGTTCAGATAACCTTTAGCTGAACTCTAGGTTGCTCTGCTCAGACTAGAATCAAGTGGCTGAGTTGAGGCTCATCCGCTCAGCGATGGGTACAATTTAGGGACTAAAATAATAAAGGAGCTCAACAGAAAGGGACACAGGACACCAAAATTCTGGTCCGGGCTCCTCAGCAACTGAAGCCAGTTTCCTGGCCTGGCATCCGATGCCTTGTCTTGTGCCGGCCCCATTCCTCAAACAATCTCCCAGGGTTAGCCTATGCTTTTTTAAAAATCACTGCTTTCCAGGGACGAAGTTTTTCAACAACACCTTTCTCAAAGAAAAAACATCATTTTCCAGTAATTTCCTTAAGACTTAAAAAAATCTAATGTCTGTCTTATTCCACTTACAACCATATCCATCTAAACTCAGACTAATGCCATCTAGTTGTTAAAATGTTGGAGACAATAAGAACACTTCCTCAATCAGACATGTAGCTTTTTAAAATTGAAATTTTGAGGTTGGACGTGACTTTGAGTGTGATCCGCCTTTTACTTCTTTTGTCATCTACTTTCATCTATGACACTAATGTATTCCTGGGTACAGCCATCCCACTAGGTTAGATCTCGATTCTACTTTTGTTGCTTCCTTCCATAAAGACCTGATTCTGTTTTTTTCCATTCCAGCATACTCTTTGATTTGCTATGGAAAAACTGTACAAAAACCATTCAGTCAGGCAATTTCTCATTGAATTCACTCCTTATATTCTCTTTGTAGGACCTACTACAACCTAATATTAACCAATCAAGGATCACAGAGCCCAGAACACGGACCCTCTAACCTCAGCCTGTAAGTGCCCCTTCTCCAGCAGAAACTCCAAATAACCTCACACCATGATTTACTTTCATATTTAAGTTTTTTTTAGAGTAAGAAAATACCAAGAATCTTCCAAGAAAATATATGGAAGCATATGCATAAAACGATTTTGTGCATACAAAGAAGATTAAAAGTACTCATCAGAAAATAAAAAAAAAAAAATCCCGATTTAAAGTACACAACAATATTACCAAGTACTGCACTAGCTTGAAAGTTTTTACACAGACTGATTAATTCTTTTCTTCTTTCCTTTGGAAAGCCGTGCTTGAGTTTATAAACATAATAAAGTCAGTAGTGAAGACAGGTTTTATGGGGAGGGCATATGTACACAAATCCTATGAGCATCTCCATTCAAATGGGGATTATGCAGAAAAGAGAGTTAAATATGATTTTTCTTCCCTCGTTTCTGATCATTTCATTCCTAAGCTATGGGAGAAGCCCAGCAGAAATGCTGGTTTAAGAAATCAAAAATTCCACTACACAGGTATGGAGGAAAAGCACATTCTCATTTGACATCTGGAATCCGGTTTTCTTGTAGGAACTTGCAATAGCAATGGAACTTTGAAGAGCCCTCACCTCAACCGCTTCTATGACCTATTCACGGATTCCTGCCCTGACTTGGACATCTGTGGGATTTATGAAGGCAGATTACTTCCGATAAATCACAGGTGTGGAAGGACGCTGAGCCTCCCTCCCCACCCCCAAAGCGAGGCCGCGGGAGTGAGGAGGCCAGCGCGGGGCTTACCAGGTGTGCGCCACGGTGAAGCGCCTCTGCTTGGGGATGTTGCTGCTCAACAGCATCCTGCGCAGGAGCCTGGGGGAGTTTCTCGGAGAAATCACCGGAGAGAGCTTGGGGGAGACGGACTTCCTGGCCGTCTTGGACTTCTCGTGCTGCAACAGGTTTTCCCGCAAGGATTTCACCAGGTCCTCGTTCAGCCAGGGGTTGGGACCCTGCGGGTTATCCGCCTCCGGCACCGCCAAGGTGTCCGGGCTGGTCTGCTGGGCCATATTCCGGGTGAACTTCGTACGGCTGGCAGGAATCCAGGGCAGCGCGGTGGCCTGGCCCCCGTCCAGCGATTCCCTCGCTCGGAGTCCGCGGAAAGCCCGGGGAAGCAGGTCGGACCGCCGCTGCTAGTTCGCCCGGCCGCCCGCCTGCCTCAGTGTCCCGCGGAGACCGGGTGGGGGTAGACGGGCGAGCGGCGCCACCCTCCCGCGGCCGCCGAGGATCGCCGAGGGCTGCCGGCAGAGAACAGGGAGGGAGCCGCGCAGCGCCGGTCGGCGTCTGCCAGCCCGGGAAGCAGCCTGCTTAACTATCGGGACTAAGGCGCGCAGCTGCCCGGCGACTCCCGCTTGTGTACACAGAGTCGGGGAGGGCTGAGCCACCAGACGCCGGCTGCTGCTTAGGCCCGGCTTTCCGTTTGCTTGCTCTGAAACCGAAGGAAAGAAAAACTTTGAACTCGACCTTCCTCTACCGCGAGGGCTATTTATCTCCCTACTGTCCACGTTCATAAAAGAAAATTGCTAATTCTTTTTATATAAATATATGGAAAGAATAAACAAGCACTAGCTGGACACGGAGAAATAGTTCCCTCTTTACTAAACACAGTCTGATGCACCTTACAAGACAGATCCCAGGAGAATAAAATGGACTCTGCCCTCCTCCCGTTAGGAGAAAAAAAAAAAAAAAAGCTTCAAAATACTACACATGAAATCTATTAAGGCTGCTGTTGTGTTCTGCCAGCTTGGTAATCAATGTGCTTTCAAAGCACCAGACAACGTAAATTAGCCCCCTGAATGGTGTTAGTAATCTCTTTGTATTGAAATTCCTTCCCCTCCAAAGGGACGGGTTGTTTTCATGAGTCCTTAAACAGGATTTAAAGTTTCAGTTATTATGTATGTCATACCTGAGTTATGTATTCAAACATAGAAGGGTAACTAGATCTAGCTTTTTGCAATTCCTTTGCTTTTAAAGCATTCAATTCGCGATGAATAGAGCTCCAGCAAACTTATTCAGAGGAGGACTTACACAAAAGGAATTATTTAGTTATTGGGAAAAAGAGTAAACATGGCATAACAAACAAGTCAAGCAAGCCGGAGAGAAAGCCGGCTAAGCGTCATCCTGTGGACACTAGAAGCGCAGACATGACCGCAGATCTGGAAAAGAACCAAACCTCTCAGCAGGATGTTCACAGCAGCCTAGTGACGCAACAGACAGTTCAGGACTGAAATCAAATCACACTTCTCAGGATCTAAGACTATTTTACATTATCATTTGTTTAATGTTTTGTTGTTTAAAAGAAAAGGGGCTGGAAGCTTAGCGCAGGGGTTAGAGTGCTTGCCTTGCAAGCACAAGGCCCTGAGTTTGATCCCCAGCACCAAAATAAATAAATATAAATAAAAGAATAATAACTTAAGGAGCTACAAATTAATTGCATCCAGACAACTTGAAGACTGGAAAGCTCTGGGTCAAAATTTTCGAGGGGTAGTTTCTATGATTACTATTAGAACAATTGCACAGGTTTCCTCTACCTCCCCCCCTTCCTCCATCTTGCTTCAATGTTTTGCCTTCACAGTGTGACACTTAAGGAAGGGTCCCCAGAGGCTCTGTTCTTGGAAGCCTGAGATCAGTCACTTGGTCCACCTCTCCTGTGGGTGTGCCTACAACAGATCATTAGGATGTGCATGCTGGGATTTAATCACAATTCATTATGCAAATATTGAAATTTGAAGAATGT
Source organism: Hystrix cristata (assembly GCA_004026905.1). Taxonomy (NCBI): domain Eukaryota; kingdom Metazoa; phylum Chordata; class Mammalia; order Rodentia; family Hystricidae; genus Hystrix; species Hystrix cristata. The sequence goes on along the minus strand of PVJO010008993.1, from coordinate 34,597 downwards.
TAACGAGGTCATTCCTGTTCCTAAGGAATGTTGACCAAAACAAAAAGGTTTCATCAGTTTGCAACACTGAGTGGCAAATTTCATTAGTGACTTTAAAAGGTTATACATATTATACATAGTATATACTGTTTTAAATACATATACCTATATATTTATACATGAATTTCTGTGAAGTAGACTGAAGATGGGGCAGCTACATCAGGAAGTTAGTTGTACAAAACAGGTGTACAATGCTTGCCTTCAAAGAGCTTATTTTATCTTAAAAGGTCTAGACAATGCTTAGGACACCCCAAAACACCTGGCATAGGATACAGTCAGATACAGGGAAATACACTGTCAAATGATTTGTGATGAAGCAACCCGGAAACAGATTGAAAAGGGGGAGGCCTGAAAATTAGTGGAAAGAGAGATAAGAAATGCACATTAATACAAGAACCAAAAAGTAGAAATGCACGCCAGGATGAAAAGCTAGAAAGTACCAATGCCATAAAGCAGCAAATTTTGTGAGGGGAAAGAGGCCGCACAGTCAAGCAGTCAGTAGATGTAAAAGCTACTCAGCTGCAAGGAAATAATTCAGAAGCAGCAAACTGGCAGGGCAAAAATAAAGTCTGTGAAAAATTCTCACTTTCAAAAAAAAAAAATCGCCAGTTTCTAAAAATGCAGTTCCGTTTAACATTTGCGGGCATTTCCTTTTGTTCAGTACCATCCTGGGAGGTGTGCTACACTAAAGAGCAGTGTGATAGGGTCCTTGCCCTCAGGAAGTTTAAGGTCCGGCTGGATACATGGCAAATGCAAAATCTGTAGCGTGAGAAAGTATCGCCCAAACCCAAGAGCCTGAGAAGACAAGTTACTTAAATGTCTGACTCTAAGCAGACAAAAGTGGCTCGCTGTTCTTACAATAAAAAAGAAAAACATAACACTAAGAGTTGTATGTGCTTTATATTGGGAACTGCATTAAGTTCAGGGGATCCTATATTCTAGTTCTTGCTTTGAGTGACTTTGTATAAGGTGCTTAAGAGTACATGATTTATATGCTGATTTTCTCACAAATACTACTTCACGGAAGATGCTCGCAAAGACTGGGCGTGTTGTTAATGATCACAATTAAGCTAAAATAGAACACATAATGATATTCTATTAAAGTTTCGTTGAGGCTTGTGACTAGACGTGGAATAAACATGCATGAAGGTGTTCTGCAAACTTCCAACTTGTTTTGGTGTATGTTAAAGGATTCTACTGCAGGAGCAGGTCTGAGAGCACTTCCCAGGTCCCCACTGAAGGTCATTATTAGTTCAGTTTCCCAACAGCTTCTGTTGCCCTCCTGAATCCCCCAAGTGATGTATGTATGATGTGCATCCTGCTGTTTCATAATAAAAGTTTACTCTTATTTTGAAAATTCTTTGCTACTCCCTTGAAATAATTTGGTGATTTGCTGTGATGCAAATCATGCTTGAAAATCGCTGTCTTCAGAAGTGCAGATTGTAAAGTTGTGAAACTGGGTGCGGATTGGAGGACTAGCTACTGGCGGTGTTCTTTATAATAATGCAAAGGGTCAGTGGGAGCTCTTCCAACAGGAGCACTCTAGAGCTTGATTTTTGCACTAAGTCCCTTTAAAAGTAGCTGCCAGAAACTTACCTGAAAAACACTATAATACTGTAAGTGACAGCCAAATAAGGACTTACGTCTTAACAAGTGGGAATTTGAAAGTAGGCGAAATGTTTTGATAGTCACCCATGCCTAGAATAGCAGATAACATCTCAACTTCAGAAAAGTTTTCTACAGACCTCTTGGTGGATTTTCAAAATTTCATTTTTAAATTCACAACCCTTGAAAACATTTTGTTTTATTAATTATTCATCGGCAGTAAAGCAAAGGAGACAAGATTCATGCGGGCTCTGGGACAAAGACTGAAAAGGGTGCCCTTGTCCAGGTAAGCACAAGGACTGGATTTCCCATCACTGAAGGGAAACGATGATGTGGCTCTTTCAAAAAAAAAATGGATAAATGAAGATGATTTATATTTGACTAAAGAAAGAATTGTTTGACTCCCAACATTGCTTTAATTAGGCAAATGTATGTTAAAATAAGATTGCTTTCAAATTTCCCATAGAATGTGTTCCATGGAAATGACTGGGAAGTGGGAGAGGTTAAGGTGTCTAATGGTGAAGAGCGTGTAGGGTGTGTTTGGAGCTGGAGAGCTTGTTTTTGAACTCCAGCTGTACTAACTGCTATTTATACTACTTTGTCTGTGGCTCCTGCTCGTATCCGTGAAATAGAATAATGATGGTGGTAATGATTGTGATGGTATTAAGAGCTATTGCACAAAAAAAGCTATAAGGGTTAGTATATTAATACCTGTGGATAGTAGGCAGTAAAATGGCTTGGACGGAATAAGTCTACAGGAACCAGCACCCCACCCCACCTCCCTGTCAAAAAAAAAAAAAAAAAAAGAATAAGCGTGCAGGAAATAATACCACCACTAGGTGATCCAAAGAAATTATAGACCTTTACACCTAGTGGATATCAGCTATATGCCAGGAATTTTGCACTTTATTGTATTTAGTTCTTGCAATCACCCAAAGATTGGTATTTTTGTACCATTATTTTATAGATGGGAGCATAGAAAGCTAAATAACTTGCCAAAGGTCATTATAGTTCAACAGTGGCAGACATGGAATTTGAATCTGTGTCAGTGAGGTACCTGGGCAAAGTAAAAGCTGGTCTGACATTTAAAATCAATCATGGCTCTTTCTATGGAAAAATAATAGACACCTGGGCGTTCTTGGTCCAGTTAACACAAAATTCTGTCCTTGACTACACTCAAAAACATACACTATGACAATGTGTGAAGGCTGCCGAGTCATGAAGTTCCTATAGAGACATGACAGAAGGGAAGGGCAGCTGGAGGTGGAATTCCTGAGGGGTCTTTTTTCTTTTTCTCATGCCTGTACTCCTTCAATGTGGAGTTTTAATTAAACTCCATGGTAGTGTTCCACTTTGTCAAATAATATATTCTAAAATTACTTCATCTTAAATTTCATTGCGATTAATTTTCATTTAGAATTTATATACTTATAAATTCTGATGTTAAAATTATATCATTCTTATATCTAAAAGTACATCTGGACATTGTGGAACATCACTTTTCAGATATCATCATCAGTGAATTTTTATTAGGTTTCAGGATAGTTGGCAGGGATTTTGTTGAAAAAGTATCTGATTAAAAATGGAAGATATATAGAATATTTCTGACAAAGAAAATAGATGCTAAATGTCAAATTAATAATGGATATGATTGGTGTCTCAAGGGGTAAAAGGAGTGACAATAAATACCCAGACAGAGTGAGCATATGAAGGAAGAGGCAGGGATTAAATTAAGTCTGGAAAGGTGGTAAATGTGGAAAAATAATATAACATAGTTTGGGGGAGTAAGACAGTTTCAGGAGGTAAGAGATGTTAACTTTTACTCTTTACTCTGGAAAAATCAGTGAAATATAGTTGGTGTGTGGAGAGAGAGGAGAGAGAGAGAAAGAGACTGATTTAAGTAAGATTCTTAATATGTACCTAAGTAAGATATACTATCATTTGAGGGAGAAGATTCTGAAAGCTATTTATCTCAACAGTTACTATTCAAAATGAGTTTGTATATAAATGGAAAGAAAGAGTATTAAAGGAGTAAAAGTTAGACGTATTGTTCACTGGATATATATGAGTGTACAAATCAATAGAGAAGGGAAAAATTTCTCAGCTCTACCAATTATACATTCCTTCTAATTAAATATCATCCACCTAATTAATCATCCAAGTCTCATTAATACTTTTAAAGAGTTTCAATAATTTATGGAAAAAACAAATGTATGTCTTGATTTATATTAAAGTGTTTCTCCAAACTCAATTCATTTTTAATAAAAAGAACATTAAAATTGTTCTAGATTAAAACTATGTTAGAGAAATATGTACTGAATACTAAGTCAACAATTCACTTGAAAGAAAAGTTCACATTTTATAGGGCAAAAATCACATAAGTGACATAAACACAGTATCTTCATGTTATTCCTGAGAAAAATTCTAATGCAACCCAGTAAGAGCCTTTCCTTTCCTCTTCACATATTAACTTGAAAAAAATTAGTAATAAAATAGCCATTATTTCTAATTACTTTGAACCCTCCATAATATCCTCTCTAAAAATCAGTCCAACTTCAAAAACACAATAAATTCCGATGATCACTAAAATGTTTTCATATTATCATGAGTCTTTTTTCAGAGGGAGGAACAGCCAAGCAGTTTGCCTTCGACTTGTAGACCAAAACAAAACAAAACAAAAACACTTCTATCTATAGGTAATCCCTTAACCTGACTTACGGAAAAAGTCTCCAGTCAGAAGTACAAAACACAAAAGCACCGGAGTAAACACTTTGCGTTATTACTTAATCATCATAATCCCTTCAGGAAGGCAGGTTTTATTACCTGCGCTTTAAAGTTGAAAAAGTGAAGATACGAAAATTAAATAACCTCCTGGAGGTCATATAGATCAAAAGATAGAGCATTTTCTCAAAGTCCTAAACAAAAGATCTCCAAATTCCCCCCAAATTGCTTATTGCATTGCAAAAGAGGCATTTAGGTACAAAAGAACTTGGATAGACCTTCAGTCTTTGATCATGATGAAAGTTAACAAAAGGAAAAAAATCCTGGGACTTGCCCACAGCGGAGACCTGAAATTGAACAGAATCCAGTCTATACTCTAAGCTCAGAGCAAGGTACTGGCACGATGGTCTAGTCAAAGCCCAACATGGAGGGACCAACTTCCTCCCCTCTCTCTCTCTCCACCTTCCCATGTGACCCACGCTGGCTCCAGAAAAGGAATTTAGCATCTTTCCCAACTTAGCACAATATATAGAAAACTTCCCTCTGACCAACATCTGTTTCAATCATTTCAGTTTTTAGATATGTTTTATTAGGAGACAAAGAGTGTATTTTGCTCAATCTGTCTATAATTCAGGTTTATGATTATAGTTGGAATTTTTTAAATTTAACATACCTAAATAATGATTTCTCAGAAGCGAGTCATATTTTCAGGGGCAATATTTTTCTTATTTAACTGTGAGGAAATATCTAAAACCTTGTCTTCTCTGAGGGACACTTTAAGACAGCATTACAGAAGCCAGAGTTTATTCCCAGATCTATAATTAACTAGCTAAGTCATCTTGAAGAAGTTCATTAACTTCTGTGGAACTCCAGTTGCTATTCTAAAGCCCTAGAAAAGCTAAGATTCACAAATCATGTATGATCCAGTGGTTTTTAGTACGTTCAGAGTGTATGCATTAAACAGGTGAATGGCGTTATATGGGAATTATATCTTAATAAAACGGTTTTGAAAACAAAGCACATTTTTACAGAGAAAGTTGCACTAATATGTAAAAACAAAACAAAACAAAAAGTCTGACATAAACCTTAGATCCTGGTCTTTGATAGCAAGTTTCAGTTACATGTGATTTAAAAAATACCATTTCTAAGTGCATCTTGAAAAAAAATATGATCTCTTCTATTTGCACACGGTGATTCTACACCAAAGACCATGCTTTAAGAAAAGGAAAAGATGGCCTAGGGAGTTAGCTCAGTGGTTAGAGTGCTTGCCTAGCAAACACAAGGCCCTGAGTTTGGTCCTCAGCACCAAAAAATTAAAAACAAATTTAAAAAAAGAAAGGATATATTAAATGTTTAGGAAATTCAAGATGGAAAACAAAGGGAGTGGCTTACTAATTAGCTGCCTTACTGATGCTTTTATGGTCCTGAAACTTAATTCCTTCCCTAACTAGGCAAAGAAATTTGTTCTGACATCTGAGTCACAGCTTGGGAGACAGAGTGGGAGAGCAATGCCTGATTTAATTTAATATTTAGAATCAAAGCATTGTTTTACTTCTAAAATAGCAAAACTGAAGAGAGGTATAGCCACTGTTACATAATCAGATTTTCAAAGCTTCAGAAATGAATTAACTATTTAGGCAATAGGAGGAACTTCTGACCTCGCCGTTCCCAAAGTGCATTCCACCAGGGACTAGTTTTGTCCAAACGGAAAGAATTTTATGTTAACAAAAAAATAATAAAAAAAGAGAGGGGCTGGGGATTTAGCTCAGTGGTTAAAGTACTTGCCTTGCAAGCACAAGGACCCGAGTTCGATCCCCAGCACCAAAAAAAAAAAAAAAAAAAAAAATAGAGAGAGAAAGCATTTTGTGATGTTTTGAAAATGAGTTGTGTTAAACCGCACAATAACACCTCCATCTTGTTTAACGTGTTAATGTGATTTGAGAATGCTTGGCTTGCTTGGCTGTGGATTCAAGGGCACCCTCCGCCATTTCCACAGGTGGGAATTTCCGGGAACCCTCAACTTACTACGAACACCTTGAATAAATGAAATTTCTTATTCCTGGTGTGTGTGTGTTTCTTTTCAGTCAAACAGAAGGCTCCCAGCAAATGGCTGGTGGCTCCATGTGCCACCCTGATACTCGCTTCTCTTAGACTTGGTTATTGTTATGCTTCTGCTCCAGGCTCAGTACACCCTCATCTGCAAATGGTGCAAAAAAAATGCATAAAAAACTATAAATAACCTTAGTAGAGCTATGAGAGGACTGGGGGTGGGAGATAAATGACAGCGTGATAGATAATATGCTAGTTGGAATGCTGAAGAAGACTAGATGACAGTGTGTGTGAGAAGATATGTAAAAGCAGCTAAGAGCCACAGTTTGCAATCTTTAATGTACCTAAGAGTCACGTGGAGACCACACTAAAATATAGATTCTGACCGTGTCCAGGGTAGGCCTTGAGATTCTGAATTTTCAAAGCTCTCTGGAGACACCGGTCCACAGGTCACCCGTGGACCAACACTAGGATCCAGTATCTATGTGCTACAGTAAGTAGAGAATCGACGGCTCATGCACTTTAGTGCACAAAAGCAATTAACTTCAATGTAGGCAATGTTATTTCTTTATATACAGTCATTTACTCTTACTGTAACTGCCAATATTTTAATAACTAAGGCAAAAGGAGCACATGTACTCTAAAATATTTGATTCTACAAGAAAAGTTTGCTATATTAAATTCACACTTTTCTGAGTTCAATCCCCAGTACCAAAAAAAAAAAAAATTCACACTTTTAAAATGAGGCAGGAAGTATTTAAATGGAAATAAACTTGTTTGCAAATACGTGGAACTGCCCACCTATTTCTGTTATTACTTGGAAACTTAGGCAAACTTTAATATTTGTAGATAGTTTCCTGAATGTAGTTTTTAAATTATTCTACAAGAGTCTAATGGGACAAATACTATGTGCTGAGTTCTCTCTGCACACGGAGGATGTGGACTCTTGTGCATCTGTGGATACTCATCCTCACAGTCAGCTGGGACGCTCAGTCTACTCTCCTGCGCAGAATGAAGCATTGTGAAGGACGTTTACAAAAAAAAAATTACCACGAATCAAATCATTACTAGTTATTCAAGAAAGTGTACATCCACAAGACCTGTATGCCTTGTTTCATAGTCTCTGGATAACTCTGAAAGCAGGTATGCGATTTTCTTTCTAATGATTTCTAATGATTTCTAAAGAAGTTATTCTGACCTGGACGTGATCGAATGATTGCTAAATTATGTCTAACAGTGTGGTTTTGCTTTTCTAAAATTACTGTTATCATGGTGGTGAAATGATGGTGGTGGTACTGGATATTTGAAGCCTGTGCCTTGTATATGCTGGGCAAGTGCTCTGCCACTAAGCTGCACCCCCAGCCCCTTTCTATAACTGATATTTTAGCCCTAACAAAATAAATGAGTGCCCGCTATACTACTATTTTAAAAATACATATTCTAGGGAGCTTAATAACCACCATTTATAGTCTGTAATTATACAAAGATTGCGTGAAGCCAACCAGTAATTATTTAATCAGGTCCAAAGCAAAAGCAATGTGTGACCAACAGATGTTGTTGATGTAGTCACAATGAAACACCTCAGTCTCAGAACCATTTGGCTTGTGATCCTCGTAGTTTAAATGCCTGGAGTAGACACTTATGAAAAGTAGGGAGGGGAGTAAATGGCTTTGAATAGTTGGTTTTAGTATTGTGGTATGTGATTTTTCTAGATAGTTACAGGCTAACAGGACAGCACGTACAGATCACTTTACACTGATATACTTACTAAAACTCTAAAATATTTTGGAAATCCTGTTGTTAGGCATGCTTTAATTTTACCAACATAGTCATTTTAAATTATCTAGATGATACATGTTTTATTGGAAACATTTCAAAAGTGGTGGAGAAACCTAAAGCTTCTGTAGAGTGCCATTCCCAAACTCTGCCCTCTCGGCAGGCGGCCTGCCCACGGGCTGTGTTTATCTGTCTGGAGAGCTGCTTTCTGCCTACAGGCCACCAGCCAAATGTAGCTGTTCATGCTTAAAATGCCCCTCAAGCAACTGAACAGCTGAATTTTAATTGTTAATTTCACTGATTTAAATAGTCTTATTTGACCAGTGGCCAACATATTGGACAGTACATTCTGGACATTCGTGTGATTTGTATGAATAATTACATGCCCATGGAACATATAACGCCATTTTCTGAGACTTTTGTACCACATAGTGTCATGTTTAATGGTCACCCAGGGACTTGCTTTTCTCCTGTGGCAAGGTTTCCTTGACATTTTTAGCTTTAAACTAGCCATACATTCTATAGTGTGGCTATTTCCTAGTTTCTTTAGCTACTTGCAATATGGAAAGTCATGAGGGTTTCCAGTTTTTCACTATTGCATACAAAGAACAGCTTCACAAATCATTGTTCCTACATTCCAATTTTTTTTTTAATAACGGATAGAAGTAGGATTCTTAAGTGGTAAGGTATCTGCATTCTTTTTTTTTTTTCCCTGGGTGCTGGGGATCTAACTCAGGGCCTTGTGCTTGCTAGGCAAATGCTCTACCCCTGAACTAATCCCCAGCCCCTTGTATTCTTAAAGTTTTAATGAAACAGCCAAATTCTTCTCCAAAGGGAATGACTCCATTTAGGCGCTCACTGACAGTCCTGCAGTTCCCACATTTGTTTTTTCCCCTCAAAAAGCCTTATGTCACCATCAATTTTCCTGTACTAGTTTCTCAAAGCTTTGTTTTTTTCTTTCAAGAATATATTCTGCTTTTTCTTAAGGTAGAAGAAGTGAAGAAGAGCTTCAGTGACTATGATTAAAATTCCCAGAAAACAGACATTATATCTGACTCTGTTCCCAAGTCAACGTTCCATTTCAGCTCAACTTCGGTAATTTTAGTTGACCAAGCATTTCCCTGGAATGTCTCTAACATGACAATACCTACATATCATTGAAGGCTTTGGTGAAGGAAAAGAGATTCTTTTTCAGTAATGTTATAGTACTACTCAGGACACCAGGTTTTTCAAATTGGTTTGTCTACAGTAAGGATAGATTGTGCTTAGCATTTATCCTCCTTGCTACTCCCTCATCAGCACCGAAGGTGTAATGCCCAGTCAGGACTGTGTAACTTTTTCCTTGAACGAAATCAGTGTTGTGCAGGTAGAGGACTGAACTCATAGACTTGTTGGATTCTGACCTGGTAATAGTGTCATGGCAGCATCCTCAAATAAACAGATTTGTGTGGTTAAGTGAACACTTGACCAGGAGTCTAGCCTCAACTGCGCCATACTTCTCCTTGAGCCACAGGCAAACCAATCGCGCTCTTAGTCTCGAGTTTGCTTATCTAAAATAACGGTGATTGAATCGATCTCCACAGAACCGCCAAACCAAAGTTAGAACTGACAAGGCAAAGCAATTTGTACAAAACCATCGTTTGATATTTTGCTTTATGTTAACGAGTAAGACAAAAGTGAAATAACAAAAAAGTACATTGTGATTTTACTCATTTGCTAATGACCAGGGAAATTTCCTGGCTATGTGTTTTAAAATGAGAGGCCCACAGCCTCAATTTTTGTGCTATTTACAATTCAGTGGTTACAAACAGGATAAATTCTAATCTGCATTACTAACATTTTTTCCATCACCTTCCTAAGTCTATACAATCAACAAAACAACTGGCCCATGATTTATAGCATTTACTGATTTTTGTGATGTAATCACCACTCGAGTTTATTTCAAGATAAGATTAACAGTAGCACATTATTTTATAGTATATCCACCATACAGATGTAAAGGAGCAAATAACCTCAAGAACATAAATAATAAATTATCATAAAGTAAGAAGTGACAAGTGTATTTTGTGTTACTTTTATTTTTACATTTTCTTAATTGAACACTTACATAATTTAATTTTAAATAATCAGTGAATTTAAGACTTTAGGCTGCCAAATTCCTGAACATATAAAAATAGGTGCTTATTTTGTCAGTACTGCATGGCTGTAAAACACCACTCTTTATTGCCTGCTTCAAATCCTCTAACCTCAAGTGCCTGTTCTTTTGTAATCTTCTTGAAACTCTGCTGTTTTTTTTATTACTGATAGCATTTCTCTGTAATTTCTAGCTATGAGGCTTTTATCAGATACATGGATTTCTAATATCCCTCTTAGGGCTTGGTCCCAATTTGTAAGAGGGTATTTGACAAATATAGGGTTATAATATAGCAGGTAGTAAGTATTCAATAAATGCTAGGTCAAGTAAGTCTCCCAAAGAGATACTGACACACAAATATCATAGCAAGCCTCTGGATTATTGAACCATGTGCTGTTTTTATAAGGAAAAATGGCGGAAAAGCAGGGCCCCGATTTTAACTTTGTGTTTTACTATCTCACAAGTCCATATATAGCCTCTTATAATCTGGAAGTTGCAAAGGAATTTAAAGACCTATTGATTCCTTCCACCTTACCAGTCTGTTACCTACATGCAACCCCCAGCATTCTCTTCACCAAGGTGATACAAGTTATGAATTCATTTAAGAAATAGTGAATCATAAGCAACTTCGCTGTAACAATTTTTGAGAATTTTGTGGCAATGTATGTGGAGACTTGTATGAGTTAAATCAGGATAAAGACAATGCAGTAAATCTAATTTATACAATAGGACGTGGTGACCTAATGCCTCTTTTATGTTTTGTGAGATGATCCTGGCCCCTTTGCCCATGCCTCAGAACTTCCACAACTTTCTTCCCTTTCTTTCGCTTTGTGGCCTCTTCCAAACTATGTGATGCCTGTGTGTTAGTAAAAATGTGCTGACACGTTACCACACCCAGAGGAATATAATTCATCCTAGCCGGTGCTTCTAGAAACAATGTCTGAACACATCAGAGAAAGCGTAATGAGAAAGATTTCAGGCCCAAGCAGAATGGCTGGTTTTAGTATTCTCCAGTTTAGAGCTGCATTCTCAAAATCAGTTGCATGTTAAAAATACTCAAAAAGTTTTATACATTTCAGTATCCAGGCCATACTCCAAACCAAGTCAAGAAGGCTTTCTGAGGATGAGACCTAATATCAGTCTTTTCGTCAATTTCTTCATTGCTCCAATGTGTGGCCCAGTTTGAGAGTAATGCAAGATACCAGAAAATGAGCACCCACATCTATAACTTCAGGTCATTCATTCTGCTGTCCTGAGTAGAAATGGCCACCTGTTCTCCATCACTACCCATTAGTCAAAGATCCTTAAGTAATCCTTCTCTTCTCTTGGTTCCTCTATCATGTCTTCTCTCTGTGAGGACTTTCTTGCTCAGGCTTCTGGACCAGTCTTCAGTTCATTTGTAGTAGTCTAGTCTAAAACGTTCATTGTATATGAAACAGAACATCATTGATTTCTAACTGAATTGGAACGGGATATAATTTAGACATGTCTACTTACAAAGCACACTTTGACATTTGATTGCAATGAACTCACCCTAGAACCTGTTAGAGATGGTTCTTGACATTCCATGTGATAAGTCAAAAGGCACAAGGCTACTTTTTTGAGCTTAAAAAAGTTTTCAGACTCACCTATATGATAAAGAAGACTCATCTACATGCCAATCAGGGAAGGGGATGAGAATTTCCCACCCATCACTCACAACTCTCCAAGAGAACAAAGAAATGCAATACCTGTTTATGGTTCCCAAAAGCAACCTCCAGTTTAAAATAAATAAATGAATACAAAGGATTGTGCTGTTCAACATTCACAATTATAATTCAGAATTCTTAGGCATTCATGGATTAAGAAACAAAGATCAAAACTAGTGCAAGTGAGAGCCGAAATATACAGGAATCTCACTTCTCCTGAGTTCTTTCTTACTAAAATAAGAGCATAAAAAGTAAAGAGTAAACTCTTACAGGCCCTTTCATAAGAGAGATATAATGAAGGGCACAGCGTGGAACAGGTTGAAACATGCATTTTAAAAATCTGTAGGAGAGTAAATCAGGTGTCATACTTGACATCTGTTAAGGTAATTAGTTTTAATGTTAGTATTTCAAAACATGTTTTGGTTATTATAAACATGGGAGTCGGGTAGCATTTTAGGGAATCTAGTCCAAAAGAGCAAATGATGCCAGTCATTAAATCTTAAAACAACATGCAAATGTATTATTCTATCACCTAATTTATGTCTTTAACCCTACTTTAAAATGAATACAATATTTTGGAGAATTTTATTCACTATCAAGTTAACCTGGTCTCAGAAATTGCACAATATATACATTTTTAAATGCAGGTGCAAATATAGTAGTTTATAATTTAAGCCGTGTTTTCACACTTTTAAGCATACTAGGGAGAGGGTAAGAGTACAGGAAGAGAATGGCTATTGTCCCAAAATTTAACTAAATGCAGCTCTCATGTGTGACTACAAGAAAATTTCTCATAGTAAAATTCCTACTAGAAGAAAATTCCCTAAAGTTAGCATTTCAAGATCCGGGTGTGATAGTTCAGGCCTGAATCCCAGCTACTCAAGAGGTTGAGGCAGGGGGACCAGAAATGTGAAGCCAGCCAAGGAAACTGAGGTAGAAACTGTCCTAACATTTAAAAAAATAAAATTAAAAGGGCTTGGGATGTAGCACAGTGGTAGAGAGCTGCTGGATTCCAGTCCCAGTACAATGCACTTACACACAGAAATTAATTATGTCATGTATTGACTTATTGACTCATTCGGCAAACATGTTTCTTTTGATTGAGCAGTTACTATGTTTCAGGGATTCCGCGCAAATGATACAAAGATATATAGATCTGAACCACCAACTTCTCCCAGTACAGAACCCTGAAGGAAACGCGATCTATTATTACACAGCATCCAAGGACTGTGAGCTACTGAAACCCTCTTTCACTTTCTTGGTGTTACTTTAGAAGATGAAGATGAGGAAGAGGACGTCATTGTTCAAGTTTAGTGGGCACAGAGGTGGCTGTTTAAGGCCACTTCCAGACCCCCCCCCCCAAAAAAAAAGTTGGCAATGGCTACTATGAGAAAGACTTGAATATAATTAGCCTTTGCGCGCTTCTTTTAAAGGTTCACACAGACTTCGCTGTGAAATTTTGTTCTGCTCTTACGACATCACATGCGCAGTGCGGCACGGAGCCGGCTTCAGCAGGTTGTTCTCCAAAGCGCTCTGTGGGATGGAGTGTGTGGTTTACTCGTGATGCAATTCCTGCATTTGTTGCCACTGACAACCGTTGTTTTCCCCAGCAGGTTTCATGCGCATGGTCAGGTTTTGCCCTGAGAATTGTATCGAGAAGAATTAGGGGTCTGTTGAGTGCCGCTTTGCGTACCCAGCCGAGCTGTGCTGAGGGCGGCAGCTCTGAGCTTTGCATCTGTCTGAACAGGAACACAGACTCTTCGGTGCCCTGCGTGGGCTTCCTGCGTCATCGGGCTTCCCCTTTCTCTCATTCCAGCTTGCATTTTCTAGCTTCTGGAATTACATATGTGTCTCTGGAAAGTTCCACCGATTATATCTTTTCTGCTGTTCTCCACATTTCTGTAGCTGCAAGAAACCTTGAACTGCGATCTCCCTCTTAGGATGTGTCACGAACAATTTAAGTCAACTATAATTTTCAGCAGATTCTGAAGAGGGATTTGGAGTTATAAGGGGTTATTGAACTGAATTATAAATTCAGGCTGTAGTCCAAACGCTCCCAGCTTTTCCCTCCCTCTCGGGGTTGACAAGGGTTTCCAGAGCCGCGGGGCAGTAAGAGGCCCCAGACAGCTGATTAACAGTGCTGATCTGCAGCATGCCAAGCATGCAGGCAGCTGTGAGACCTCAGCCTCCCGAGGCTATCAGAATGATGATGGAGCGCTTGGAATTGTAGTTTGACGCTCTCCCTGCCCGTGGGAGAAAATGACCTTCTTACCAGGCACTTTAAGCGAGGATAGTCCTTTCAGCATTAAAAAAAAAAAAATCTCATTGCCATGACCATGAAAAAGTAAATGAACATTTCCTCATATTCAGACTGTGACTCACGACTGGCCTGTTCGTGGACAAAGGAAGCCTGAGGCTTGCTCTTGATACAGCATCCAAACAAGCGAGACACAGGATTGGTGGGGTGGTGAGTTTCGTTGCTTTGGATCAGCTGTCTTCTAAAAGACACATAAAACCAAACTAAAGGAGTTTGTTGGTGTCTTTTCCCAGCTTTTCTCTTTTTCTACCTATCTAAAGACTTCACCGTGTAAGTAAAAACTGATAAGGAAAAGCTTACCATTTGTTCAAAACTCTTGGAGAGGTTGAGCTGAACCAACCTGATCCTGAATAGATTTACATGTAAGTTATCTGCTTTATTAATAAACTCATCTGTCACCCTGACAACAAAAAGTTTTATCTCTCGTCTCTGGCCTATCATCCATCTTCCATAGAGTTATCAAAGATGTCTTTCTACCCCTTTTCTTGAATGACCCTGATTTTTTTTTCCTGTTTCAAGGTAGATAATATGCACATTTCTTATGTTCCTTATACCAACGCTATTCATAAGACTAACATCTATATACTTTCATCCCAGGGAACCAGGCAGTATCCTCTGCCTTCTAATGCTTATAGTTCCCGACATGTCTTGCCCTTTCAGTTTCTCTGGGGGGGAAGGGTGGTCCTGGGGATCGAACTCAGGGCCCTACACTTGCTAAGCAAGTGCTCTACCACTGAGCTAGATCCTCAGCTGTCTTACCCTTTTAAGCTCATTGCCACATCTACTCAAACACTGTCTCTTTCTACTAAATTTTCTGTTCTTTCTTAAGCTGCTGCTTAAATTTCAGGTACTTGGGAATCCTCTCTTCACTTGTGAAACAGAAAGACCTCTATCCTTTCTATCTACTCTTCTACCACCCACATCTGTGAATTATCTCTTAGCCCCTTGTATTTGTATTGCCTTAAAATACAGAAAGAAGACAATAAATGATTAAGGAGTGCATACATGGATGGATAAATGGATTCAATTAGGCCAAGGTCAGACTTATTTTAATTCTAAAATTTGCTTTTGTGTGATTTATTTTTAATAAAGAGGGTATGAAGTGAAAATTAAGAAATGTACCATTAGCAACATTAAGTTGAACGTTAATTAATAAAATTCAGTGATCTGTGCAAATCCAGGTAGGATTTTAACTCACCCCTTACAAAGTATAAGTCCCTTTTTTTTTTTTTTTTTTTTTATTTTGGTGGTGCCGGGGATCGAACTCAGGCCCTTGTGCTTACAAGGCAAGCACTCTAATCCCCAGCCCCTAAGTCCCTTTTTTACAGGCTTCTCACAAGGATCACAGAAGAACCATACGCCGACATGTATGAGCTGGGTCTGTCTGCAGCTAAGCCTTATTTGTGGATGAAAGTCTCAGAGATTCATCTTTAGAATGTTTATGTAAAGCTAAAAGCTGTGAACGATGCTCATATATTGAATTAGGATATGAAACTATTCACGAAAACTAAAAAAGAGCGAAATTCAAATTCTAATAGTGAAAAGGTAAAGCACACCATTTGTTTACAATTAACTACATTAAAAGATCAACCTTCCCAGCAGTAGAAAACTGGGCAAATGGTATGCTGCATCTCTAAGATGGATACTGTGAAGGACTTAAAAAATGATGGCTTTGAAGACTGTTTAATGAGAGCTTCAAGTAAAGAGATATTGGACAGAATTTTTACACTATCAGAAACAAAGAAAGAAATGGAATGTCCCTTGGAGCAGCTGCAGCAGCCTGTGTAAGACAGTGACCTGCTAAGTCTTGGGGAATCCGGGCAGCCGCTGGATCTGGTGGGAAAGCAGGGGTACCCCAAAAGGGGAACTTGCTCTTCCAAGCCACTCTTGGTTACTGCAGAATTAAGATGAATTGCGTAGGGGAACTGCTTCAGCAGATGGGAGAAAAACCTAGTAAAATTAAAATTATCACAGTATAATCTCCATGGTTGCTGTAGGCTCATAAAACTTAGAAAAATCTTTTTTAAAAACATGTAAGAAAAGTTTAGAAAGGTCATGTATCAGTTTGTTCCAGGTAGTGATATGAATTTTATAAAAAGAAAATTTAAAAAAAACCCAATAATACAAACATCTAAAATAAACACAATGTAATTTTAACCTCTACAGGAAAATTACTGTTCACTGGGGACAATCAGCGCACTGTTCTCTGAGCTGGGGGAGATTTGTCTGCTGTGGATAACCACAGTCTCAATGGGAACAGGGCTGGTGATAAGTCTAGAAATATTTTATGAGTGAGAGAAAGGAGTCCAAAGCTTGGAATCATCATGTCGAGAAGAATACATTTAGAATGGACATGCCAGTTTTCCTAGTAGTGAAGACTATTTCCTGGAAGAAATTCAACAGAAATCTTGTACTGAGAATTAAGTGCAAGAGGTGGGCAGTCCAGAGGAGCAGACGAAGGTTGGTTTCTGAATAACCTGAGCTGTCTCTTGGTAGGTCTGGTTGCCAGGAGCCCTGGGAAGCAGCTCTGAGATGTGTGGTCGAGGTGGAGTCTATGCTGGGTAAGTGGTTAGGCTACAGTGAAGCCTACAGCCCCTCTTGAGCCAAGATTCAAGATTCTCTGTCTTACACCTGGTGGAAAAGAGTCTCCCTTGGAACTGTAATTCTCTTGACTTCCCTAAAATCACATGGTCCATTTAATTAGTCATTATATTTTAAGCTTTACACAGGCATGACTCAATGTCACAATGTCAAAACTTTACCTTCAGTACATATAAGTAGTATTTTCATCTAGGATAAAACTGAAATCCTTGATTTAGTTCCATTAGTTCTGGATTTTTTGAAGTCTGCATATCCAGTAGCTACCTCTTTACCTGGTCATTTGGGGTTCAGCAAGGCAGGGCTCAGCGTTCCTTTAGGGATGGAGTCAGATCCAGGTTTGATTTCCTCTGGAATCCAAGTTATGTTGCTCTGAGCTCAGATAAACTGGTGTGATATCACCTTTAGGATAATCAGTAGAGATCAGAAGGCAGGAAGAGTTCTTCATGTCCTCTTCGCACTTGGTGGGAGCCAGCGGAGGGCAAGCAGACAGCGTTCCTGTCTGTTGTATGCCAGACCACAATCCAGATGCACAGGGCCTCACCACAGCCTTGGGAGAGCTAAGAGGAGCCGCAATCTCCATTCTACAGACAGGACACAGCAACTTACCCGGGACACTGGGCTAGTGAAATGGAGAGCCAGGATTAAGGCGCAGCGCGTGCCAAAACCCGTCCACTTTCAAACAGCTGAACACAACCAAATAGCAATGTGAACATTCAAAAAATGTTGCATTTCAGTTTTCCCAGGAAGAAGCCACTGTACTCTGTTTTGGAATAATTAGCCTCCAATTAAGATCACAATGGAAATATGTAAGACCAAATACATCATTTTACCTATTTCAAACTATTTGGGGCTTTATGTGACAAATAAAGCATTTTAAAAAAAACACACACACATAGACCTCAAAGATCGAAAGGAAGAGCAGATAAGTAATTTCCCAGTAAAGAAAGATTGCTGTGGAATCATTGTAGGGTGTATGGAAATTTCAAAGGGGAGCGAAATGAACTCTGATACCCAAAGTGAATAACAGGATGTGTGACTAAAGCTGTTGACCTGCGACCGGCTCCCTCACGTCAGAACACACGGAACAACTGACGTGACTTTGCTTTTTCTTTCTCTTTCCTTTTCCTCTCTTTGTCCTTATTTTTCATTGCACCCTCTGCCTCAATTTGCTTCCTTCTTCACTCTGGGTCTTGTCTTCCTCTTTTATCTGTTCTTTAATGGAGCCTAATATGAAACTCATAATATGCAACTGATGAAGCTAATAGCAAAATACTTTCCATGTCCTGAAAGACGCTGTCCATGACTACACTTCCTGTTAAACCCAGGTGGGCGCCGCCCACTTATTCACTGAATAATCATTTTGTTTTACTCGTACCATGTTTTCTTGTGCTGTCTTCCCGACCCCCAAATGTGTCCATGCAGGAGGTTGGGCGGCTGGGCACGCAGGCACTGTTGATCCTCTGCGAGAAGGCCAAGGCCTTTGAGCCCTGTCTGAGGAACACTTCTGGAAAGCAGGCCCGAGTCAAGCATCGCAGAAAGATCCACTATGCCATTTTACAGGAACAACATCAATAGAAGAAAGGCATCCAAGAGAGTTCAAGTAAGTCTCTTGTTTAAAAATTTGTGGTCGAAAGGAGCTTAAGACATTGTAATGCACGTACGGTCTAAATATGTTGTCCTTGGATGGAGAACCCAGCAGTTATGAAAAGCCACGAGAACAAACACTCTACTTGATCTCAGCCAAAGGCTAAAAAGCTATGAGTTTAGTGGAGGGAGTTCACGTGTTCACAGCAGCACAAAGCAACCTTAGAGAATCCTCCTGTGACTTCTGGTTCTTCCCAGCATATGGCACCGAGTCCTTCCTTGAACCTCACGATTCTGTGTGTCAGAAAGAAGACGCCATGCTGCCACTCGCAGAGAAACCAGCCAGATGGAAAGTGAGGCAGCCCCCACCCCAACACAGACAAAACCACCCCTCAGAGGATTATTTTGCATTATTAATACGGTCTGTTGTAGTCATCTATTTACTCTTTTAAAAATAGTTATCGAGTACCTTCTCAACTGCAGTGGTCATCATAGGCTGTTTCCCATAAGAGTTACAAAACTAAATGCTCAGCCAGGCATAGTGGCACATACCTATAATCCCAGCACTTGGGAGGCTGAGGCAGGAGGATTGCTACAAGTTCGAGGCCAGCCTGGGCTACATAGTGAATTCAGGCCAGCCTGGACTACATGGCAAGACCTCGTTTCTAAATAAATAAATAAATAAACAAACAAACAAATAAATAAATAAATAAATTCATTCTCAAACACAAGCAATAAACATAAAGTCCTGCTCCTAAGGTTATAGTTTTAGGAGGAAGGAGACAGCCCTGGGCTGACTTGGATTCAAGACCTACTTGTGCAGTTTGTTCTAGGAGGTCCTTGGGCAAGGTATTTAAACCTCGGACTCTCATTTCCCCTTTCCACACATCAGGGATGCTGTGTTTGGGTGTGGTTTGGGTCTGTCTCCCCAAGCATCCCTGTGCTAAATTTAATCCCCACAGGGAGGGATTAAGAGGGTGGAAACTTACTCTGACAATGGTGCTTCCGTGGGGCCTTTGAGAAGATAAGGAACAGATAAGATCATTGGTGGTTTTGTAGGGAGGGAGGGGGGGAGAGAGAGAGAGAGAGACAGAGAGACAGAGAGACAGAGGCAGACTGACAGATGCTCTTTGCCTGTGGACAAGAACTGTGTGCCAAAATAAACCCATTTGTTTAGAATTTATCCTATTTTGTTATTAGCAACAGAAAATAAAGTAGTACCAGGGATTATATATCCCTCCCACTGTAGAGTAAGAATAAATGAGAAAGTATGTGAGAAAGTGTCCTGGGTACAGAAATAAAGCTCTGTGGCCAAAGTATTTACACAGACCAGGAAAAGATACCATATATAATCCTAAAACACAGTGAATAAAAGTAGAAGACATACTTTTCAGAGAAAAGAGCAATCTGGGACTTCCCCAGAGAAGAAGTGTGACAGGAAACTAAGATGAATTAAAGAGGGACATGAGGTTGACAGACCTTATTGCCATCGTAGCAATGTAGAGACTGAGACTCAAAAATATTACCTAACAAGCTTGAAGCTACATTACAACAGTAAGTGACAACACCAATTCAAACCATTTTGCTTATGTCTATTAATTACAAATTCCAGACACGTGAAACACTGGCAAAAAGCTTTGTGACTGTAAGAGGTGCGTGTGTGTGTGTGTGTGTGTGTGTGTGCTCAAGAAAGCGAGAACATGAGTGGAAAAGAGCTCATACGGGAGGCCCACAGCCTGTGAGATCTTTGAAGGACTGAACACAAAGTCCAACTGGCATAGAAGACTGTACAAAATAAGACCGAGGTGCAAGTCATAAGGGTGAATGGGGATCAAGTATACAAGGGAGTTCGGACATTTTCCACTATGAAATAAGGTCTCTGTCTCCCTGAAAGTCTTCAAGCAGGGGAATAATTTAATCCAGGTGGTTTTAGAAAATATGTTTGGTGCTGCATTTAAAAGCAACATGGAGAAGAAAAGGAACTACAAGCCTGTTGACCAGGGATGATGGGGCTGTGGCTTAGGGTAGAGGAGGCAGAATGAACCAGTATAAAAGAAGAACTGAGAAAACATAGATATGGATGTGCTTGATTTCCAAGGAAGTGACGGCTTAGAGACAGAATAACTTCGAATACGTTTTCGCCTTAAGGGAAACTGCCAACCACCTAGACCAGTGAAAGCGAAGCTTGCAGAGGATTCAGTGATACGAACAGCCTGCCGTGGCACATGCGCCCCGGGTTTGCCACCACTGACCTAGAGAAACACAATTGGTTTTATAATTTATTTCATGCTTGCTGGATAGTAAATGTCCTTATGTAAATCAGAAGCCAATTTGCGATTTGCTTTCTTTGTACCCACGTGGTAAGATTATAGGAAAACAGCTAACTTCTACCAGCTCAAAATTTACTGGCAGTAGTTACAAATGCCCAGTAGAAAGAAGCCAGATATGTTCCTAATGATATTGACTCAGATCAGTTGCCAACACAGTTGGGCACGAATATTCAGCCTTCTAAGGACTAAAGATCCCTTCATAATGACTCATTACCTAAAAGAAAGGAATGATCTTCAGAAATGTCTTCCAGGCTCCTTTAGGGGCCGAGGAAAGTTCTAATCAAATGATAATCACTTGACCTGTTGGCTTCTCAGAGATCAGGATCATCTTCTGATTTAGCAATTAGCAGGGAATGAAAGGACATTTTTAAATGAGTTTTATCTCTTAGAGAATGACAGATTAAACCGTGGTGACATGGAGCAATTAGATTTTCAAAATGTTAAGCATAAATGGTGATAATTTGAGTGAAGCCCTATCTGAGTGGCCCGTCATGAAAATATCAGAATTGAAGCAGCTCAGAGTGTGCAAGGGGGACCACGTGGGGTCTGCTGATGTGTGATGTTGCCTTCTCATACCCACCCCCCCACACACACGCATGTGCGCACACACACATATGCACAGACACACGCACACGACCCTAGCTGTCTCTGAAGAGATCAGCAAGCCCTGTTTCTAGCACTGATGCTTTTCTACCCTTGAAGCGTAATCCTACTTGAGGAAAAGAAGGAAATATTCACGTGGAGACACAGATCCATAAGCAGCAAAGATGCATAAGTGCACTTCTCCGAGATGTTCACCAAGAAGGGACGAAGGAGAACATTTCACTGAGGTGCGATCTGTGAAGCCAGCTCAGCCGAGTACCAAGTTCCCTGCAATCCCAGAGCTGCCTGGGAGAAGCAGCTTCCTCCTCCCCATTCCGCTTCCCAGGGCCGGCTCAGCCGCCTCCCCCAGGACCTGCGTTCCACTGACCTATAAATGTTCACTGTAATTATGCCCATTTTCTCCTCCCACATTCTTCACCACTCTTCTTGCCTTCATTTTATAGAATATTTGTCTTCTAAACGGTACAGTTGCCAGTGAAAAACTAGTTCCTGAGGCATTTAAAATGATTGCTAGCCTGAAAAGTTTAAAAACTAATGAATCCATGATTAAGTGTGCCAAAGAAGTGTTACGAGGAGGTCATCTCTAACCCTACCAAAATAACCCTGTAATTTTCTCAGTGGGAAAAATCCAAGAATGAATTCCCAAACTGGGCGGGTGGAGACGGGAGGCACACGGCTCTTCCGCGTGCCCAAGTACCAACAGGACCCATTAGTCACAACTCCCTGTGCCACGCAAGAGGCCTCTGGGTATTGTAAGCCTCAGTTTCCTCATATGCAACATCAGGACTCTTATCCGAGGGGCGCTGCAATTACACCAGATGACAAAAGACCTTGCCACAGGGGTCCTGAGCAATGTCTGCTGTGGGCAAGACTCAGTGAAGTCTCGGGGGCCTGCCTTCCCAACGACAGTGCTGAGTGAGCGTGCCCAGTGTAGTAAGCAGCTCCTTCAGACGCTAAGGGCTTTGGTGCCTGGATACCCACTCTACGAGAGGCTCTATCTGTGGAGACAGGCCCTAAGACCGGTGCAAGGAGGTGGGTCGCCGGAAGTCGGCTGGAAGGGTCTGTCTTCCTCCTTCCTCCCTTCGTTGCCCCCACTTCCTGTCTGTCAGGCCTGGAGCGATCCTCCCCTGCCACGCCCCTCTGTCATCCTTCCCTGCCTTGGAGCCAGCTGACTATGGACTGAAACGTCTACAAACTGCGAACCAAAATAAACCTTTCTTCCTCTCATATGGGGATACTGAGTATTATGTCCAAGTGATGAGGGAAGCAACAAAGACAGAAGACAAAGGAAAGGGAAAAGATGCTGGCTATGGCTGGTCCTCCAAACTTGTCCTGCCAAAAAAAAAAAAAAAAAAAAAAAAAAAAAAAAAAAAAAAAAAAAAAAAAAAAAAAAA